>OY744555.1:2334099-2364099 GCA_963556195.1 Sepiola atlantica | reverse complement strand
ATAATAATAATAATAATAATAATAATAATAATAATAATAATAATAATAATAATAATAATAATAATAATAATAATAATAATAATAATAATAATAATAATAATAATAATAATAATAATAATAATAATAATAATAATAATAATAATAATAATAATAATAATAATAATAATAATAATAATAATAATAATAATAATAATAATAATAATAACCAGGTAAGTAACCTCTCTGATTCCAGGTACGACAAGGACACAGACCAAAGACAGGAAAACCAGAGCGAAAACAACAAACTGAAAGGATATAGAAAGAAATGGACCACGAAAGAGAACAGACTGGTGATGGAGTGCTATTATAAAAGCCGCTACCCTACAGAAAGAGGCTACCGAAAACGAATGAAACATCTATGGGACATTGCTAGTGACTACCATACAACGGAACAAAGGATAGCAGATCAAGCAAGACAGATCCTCAAGCGAGGATGGTTCTCGGAGATGGAACTGACGGAAATCAGACAGAAGGCTAATGGCGAAACGGAGCAAGAAACACCACCAAAGGAGAGACCACAGAAAGAGGACGAGCAAAACATACACACTGAAACTGAAGAGATTGAAGACTACGGAATCACAGAACCAGGGGAGATAGAAGACTGCAGAACCACAGAACCTGCTGAGATAGAACTCAACGAAAAAGAAGCAAGTGAAATAGAGAACATTAGACGATACATGTTAGAAAACAAAACAAAACTCCCATCTCTCAGGAATGAAGTAGCGAAGAAGTTACAAGCAGAAACAGAAAGAGTAAACAGACTCCTCACACACATCTCAACAGAAACTATTACAGACCTAAACAACCTGATATATGCTGGGGCAAAATTGGTAAGTATGAAACTAAGAAACGAAGAGAATGGACAAAAGAGAGGACCGACAAAACCTGGATGGGAAATCAGACTGGAAACCCAGATCACCAAACTTCGGAAAGAAGCTAAAACCGTGAACAGAAGGAAGGAGGACATGAAACGATTAAGAAGCAAAAATCAGAAACGCAAGGAAAAACTAAATGAGAAACATGAAGAAATAAAACAAAGGATAGCAGCAATAAGATTGAGACGATACAGGTACAAATCAGAACAGAGCAAACAGAACAGGACCTTTGAAAACAATGAAAGCCAGTTCTACAAAAACGTAAATGGAGAAAAAACAACAACAGAGTTACCGAACCCAACAGAAACAAAACAATTCTGGAGCAAGATATGGGAAGTACCAAAAAAGCACAACAAGAATGCCCAATGGTTGAAAAACATGAGAGATGAACTGCAGGAAATCGAAGAAGGAACCGAAACAGAAATCAACAAAGAAACAATCAAGAAAACCCTTAAAAAAATGGCAAACTGGAGAGCACCAGGCCACGATGGAATACATGCATACTGGTTTAAAAAATTCACGACCCTGCATGAAAGAATAGCGCAGAAACTGAGCGGATGTATCCATAAAACAGACGTACCAGAATGGATGACGGAAGGAAGAACAACACTAATACAAAAAGACCCCAAAAAGGGAACGACCCCCGGCAACTACAGACCGATAACATGTCTACCAATAATGTGGAAAATTCTCACAGCACAACTGAGAGAACAAATCTACCAATCCCTGGACAATCGTGGACTGCTCCCCGAGGAACAAAAGGGATGCCGGAAAGGACAAAGAGGGGCACATGATCTACTATACATTGATCAAAAGACCCTGAAGGAGGTGAAGAGAAGACAAAAGAACATAACCATGGCATGGATTGACTACAAGAAAGCCTACGACAGAATCCCCCAAACATGGATAATTGAATGCTTAAAGATATACAAGATACCAGACAGGATTATTAATCTCATCCAGAAAGCGATGGAAACATGGAGACTAAAACTGACAGCCGGAGGACAATACCTGTCTGAGATAAAAATACAGAGAGGCATTTTTCAAGGAGACTCCCTATCACCACTACTGTTTATAATAGCCATGATGCCACTCAACTACATACTCAGAAAGTGTGATGCCGGATACAGGTTTACGGATACAGAACAAAGAATAAACCACTTGATGTACATGGATGACCTTAAACTGTTTGCAAAAAACAAAAAAGAACTGGAAAAGCTGATAAACACAACCAGGATATTCAGCCAGGATATCCAAATGGAGTTTGGAATAGAAAAATGTGCACTGCTAGAGATCAAAAAAGGAAAACTGGAGACGACAGAAGGTATAGAACTCCCCAACCAAGAGGAGATGAGGGCGCTAGGAGAACAAGATAGCTACAAATACCTGGGAGTTCTGGAAGCAGACACAATCAAATATACAGAAATGAAAGAGAAGATTGGAAAAGAATATCTACGAAGAACAAGGAAACTCTTAGAAACTAAACTATATAGCAGAAACCTAGTAAAAGGGATAAACACATGGGCTGTATCACTAATAAGATACTCTGGACCATTCATAGGCTGGACCAAAGAAGAACTCAGGCACCTTGACCAAAGAACAAGAAAACTAATGACTATGCACAATGCTTTGCACCCAAAAGACGACACGGACAGACTCTACGTGAGAAGAAATGAAGGAGGTAGAGGACTGGTAAGTATAGAAGACTGTGTGGAAGACACCAAAAAAGAGCTGGAGAAATATGTAACCCAGAACACGGAAAGACTGATCACCACAGCAAGAGACACCAGCCCAACAAACAACCCCGGAAGCACTGAACCCAGAAACAAAAAGACAAGAAAGGAAAAGTGGGAAGAAAAACAACTACATGGACGCTTTATAAGACTCACAAGCGATGAAGCCAATGAAAACAGCTGGGCATGGCTAAGAAAAGGAAACCTGAACAGAGAAACGGAATCTCTGCTGACGGCCGCACAGAACAATGCGATTAGGACAAACTTTATTAAAGCAAAGATAGATAAAACCCAGGAAAACAGCAAATGCAGATTGTGTGGACAAAGAGACGAAACGATAAATCATATAATAAGTGAATGCAGCAAGCTAGCACAAAGGGAATACAAGAACAGACATGACAGCATGGGGAAAGAAGTACACCGGGAAATGTGCAAACAACTGAATTTCGAATATGCAAGAAAACGGTACAAACACAAACCAGAAACTGTACTAGAAAACGAAAAACACAAAATCATATGGGATATGAATGTACAAACAGACAAACCCATAACAGCAAGGAGACCGGATATGATAATAATCAACAAGAAAGAAAAATCCTGCAAAATCGTGGACTTCGCCGTTCCAGCAGACCACAGAGTGAAGATCAAAGAGACGGAAAAGAGAAGCAAATATACTGAACTTGCCAGAGAATTGAAAGGAATATGGAACATGAAGAAAGTCAGTATAACACCAATAATCATAGGAGCACTAGGAACAGTCCCCAAAAACATGGAGAAAAGACTAGGAGAAATAGGAATCAAAGGGATAACTGAGACCATACAAAGGACAGTAATGATCAAAACAGCTACAATCCTGAGAAATGTCCTCGAATGCGGAAACCAACCCACATAAGCAACGAATGGAGAACAAACACACGGAAGCACAAAACAGAACCGGGCGCAAAATACAACCGCACGAGAGGCGCAAGCATAGGCTGACGCCACGAAAATTATAGACAGAGGGTCGAGGAGGGAAAGCGCAAAACCAGACCTCCACTGGAAGAGCGCGGACAGCTCTGGGACCTTGGGAAGGCTTGTTGCCACTCGGGCCCCAGAGGGGACCAATGGCCCTTATCAGCGGGAAATCGTTGGTAGGTGGCTGTTGCGATTACCGCAAGGTCATCAGCGGTGATGAACGAAAAGAGGTGGAGCATACTGGAGGCCTGAGGAGACTTGTTGTCACTCAGACTCCAGGGAATACCACAGGTTGTTGGCAGTGGGCGATCACTGACGATGACCAGTGTGATAACTCCTAGTGAGTGAGTAAATAATAATAATAATAATAATAATAATAATAATAATAATAATAATAATAATAATAATAATAATAATAATAATAATAATAATAATAATAATAATAATAATAATAATAATAATAATAATAATAATAATAATAATAATAATAATAATAATAATAATAATAATAATAATAATAATAATAATAATAATAATAATAATAATAATAATAATAATAATAATAATAATAATAATAATAATAATAATAATAATAATAATAATAATAATAATAATAATAATAATAATAATAATAATAATAATAATAATAATAATAATAATAATAATAATAATAATAATAATAATAATAATAATAATAATAATAATAATAATAATAATAATAATAATAATAATAATAATAATAATAATAATAATAATAATAATAATAATAATAATAATAATAATAATAATAATAATAATAATAATAATAATAATAATAATAATAATAATAATAATAATAATAATAATAATAATAATAATAATAATAATAATAATAATAATAATAATAATAATAATAATAATAATAATAATAATAATAATAATAATAATAATAATAATAATAATAATAATAATAATAATAATAATAATAATAATAATAATAATAATAATAATAATAATAATAATAATAATAATAATAATAATAATAATAATAATAATAATAATAATAATAATAATAATAATAATAATAATAATAATAATAATAATAATAATAATAATAATAATAATAATAATAATAATAATAATAATAATAATAATAATAATAATAATAATAATAATAATAATAATAATAATAATAATAATAATAATAATAATAATAATAATAATAATAATAATAATAATAATAATAATAATAATAATAATAATAATAATAATAATAATAATAATAATAATAATAATAATAATAATAATAATAATAATAATAATAATAATAATAATAATAATAATAATAATAATAATAATAATAATAATAATAATAATAATAATAATAATAATAATAATAATAATAATAATAATAATAATAATAATAATAATAATAATAATAATAATAATAATAATAATAATAATAATAATAATAATAATAATAATAATAATAATAATAATAATAATAATAATAATAATAATAATAATAATAATAATAATAATAATAATAATAATAATAATAATAATAATAATAATAATAATAATAATAATAATAATAATAATAATAATAATAATAATAATAATAATAATAATAATAATAATAATAATAATAATAATAATAATAATAATAATAATAATAATAATAATAATAATAATAATAATAATAATAATAATAATAATAATAATAATAATAATAATAATAATAATAACCAGGTAAGTAACCTCTCTGATTCCAGGTACGACAAGGACACAGACCAAAGACAGGAAAACCAGAGCGAAAACAACAAACTGAAAGGATATAGAAAGAAATGGACCACGAAAGAGAACAGACTGGTGATGGAGTGCTATTATAAAAGCCGCTACCCTACAGAAAGAGGCTACCGAAAACGAATGAAACATCTATGGGACATTGCTAGTGACTACCATACAACGGAACAAAGGATAGCAGATCAAGCAAGACAGATCCTCAAGCGAGGATGGTTCTCGGAGATGGAACTGACGGAAATCAGACAGAAGGCTAATGGCGAAACGGAGCAAGAAACACCACCAAAGGAGAGACCACAGAAAGAGGACGAGCAAAACATACACACTGAAACTGAAGAGATTGAAGACTACGGAATCACAGAACCAGGGGAGATAGAAGACTGCAGAACCACAGAACCTGCTGAGATAGAACTCAACGAAAAAGAAGCAAGTGAAATAGAGAACATTAGACGATACATGTTAGAAAACAAAACAAAACTCCCATCTCTCAGGAATGAAGTAGCGAAGAAGTTACAAGCAGAAACAGAAAGAGTAAACAGACTCCTCACACACATCTCAACAGAAACTATTACAGACCTAAACAACCTGATATATGCTGGGGCAAAATTGGTAAGTATGAAACTAAGAAACGAAGAGAATGGACAAAAGAGAGGACCGACAAAACCTGGATGGGAAATCAGACTGGAAACCCAGATCACCAAACTTCGGAAAGAAGCTAAAACCGTGAACAGAAGGAAGGAGGACATGAAACGATTAAGAAGCAAAAATCAGAAACGCAAGGAAAAACTAAATGAGAAACATGAAGAAATAAAACAAAGGATAGCAGCAATAGAAGGAAGATTGAGACGATACAGGTACAAATCAGAACAGAGCAAACAGAACAGGACCTTTGAAAACAATGAAAGCCAGTTCTACAAAAACGTAAATGGAGAAAAAACAACAACAGAGTTACCGAACCCAACAGAAACAAAACAATTCTGGAGCAAGATATGGGAAGTACCAAAAAAGCACAACAAGAATGCCCAATGGTTGAAAAACATGAGAGATGAACTGCAGGAAATCGAAGAAGGAACCGAAACAGAAATCAACAAAGAAACAATCAAGAAAACCCTTAAAAAAATGGCAAACTGGAGAGCACCAGGCCACGATGGAATACATGCATACTGGTTTAAAAAATTCACGACCCTGCATGAAAGAATAGCGCAGAAACTGAGCGGATGTATCCATAAAACAGACGTACCAGAATGGATGACGGAAGGAAGAACAACACTAATACAAAAAGACCCCAAAAAGGGAACGACCCCCGGCAACTACAGACCGATAACATGTCTACCAATAATGTGGAAAATTCTCACAGCACAACTGAGAGAACAAATCTACCAATCCCTGGACAATCGTGGACTGCTCCCCGAGGAACAAAAGGGATGCCGGAAAGGACAAAGAGGGGCACATGATCTACTATACATTGATCAAAAGACCCTGAAGGAGGTGAAGAGAAGACAAAAGAACATAACCATGGCATGGATTGACTACAAGAAAGCCTACGACAGAATCCCCCAAACATGGATAATTGAATGCTTAAAGATATACAAGATACCAGACAGGATTATTAATCTCATCCAGAAAGCGATGGAAACATGGAGACTAAAACTGACAGCCGGAGGACAATACCTGTCTGAGATAAAAATACAGAGAGGCATTTTTCAAGGAGACTCCCTATCACCACTACTGTTTATAATAGCCATGATGCCACTCAACTACATACTCAGAAAGTGTGATGCCGGATACAGGTTTACGGATACAGAACAAAGAATAAACCACTTGATGTACATGGATGACCTTAAACTGTTTGCAAAAAACAAAAAAGAACTGGAAAAGCTGATAAACACAACCAGGATATTCAGCCAGGATATCCAAATGGAGTTTGGAATAGAAAAATGTGCACTGCTAGAGATCAAAAAAGGAAAACTGGAGACGACAGAAGGTATAGAACTCCCCAACCAAGAGGAGATGAGGGCGCTAGGAGAACAAGATAGCTACAAATACCTGGGAGTTCTGGAAGCAGACACAATCAAATATACAGAAATGAAAGAGAAGATTGGAAAAGAATATCTACGAAGAACAAGGAAACTCTTAGAAACTAAACTATATAGCAGAAACCTAGTAAAAGGGATAAACACATGGGCTGTATCACTAATAAGATACTCTGGACCATTCATAGGCTGGACCAAAGAAGAACTCAGGCACCTTGACCAAAGAACAAGAAAACTAATGACTATGCACAATGCTTTGCACCCAAAAGACGACACGGACAGACTCTACGTGAGAAGAAATGAAGGAGGTAGAGGACTGGTAAGTATAGAAGACTGTGTGGAAGACACCAAAAAAGAGCTGGAGAAATATGTAACCCAGAACACGGAAAGACTGATCACCACAGCAAGAGACACCAGCCCAACAAACAACCCCGGAAGCACTGAACCCAGAAACAAAAAGACAAGAAAGGAAAAGTGGGAAGAAAAACAACTACATGGACGCTTTATAAGACTCACAAGCGATGAAGCCAATGAAAACAGCTGGGCATGGCTAAGAAAAGGAAACCTGAACAGAGAAACGGAATCTCTGCTGACGGCCGCACAGAACAATGCGATTAGGACAAACTTTATTAAAGCAAAGATAGATAAAACCCAGGAAAACAGCAAATGCAGATTGTGTGGACAAAGAGACGAAACGATAAATCATATAATAAGTGAATGCAGCAAGCTAGCACAAAGGGAATACAAGAACAGACATGACAGCATGGGGAAAGAAGTACACCGGGAAATGTGCAAACAACTGAATTTCGAATATGCAAGAAAACGGTACAAACACAAACCAGAAACTGTACTAGAAAACGAAAAACACAAAATCATATGGGATATGAATGTACAAACAGACAAACCCATAACAGCAAGGAGACCGGATATGATAATAATCAACAAGAAAGAAAAATCCTGCAAAATCGTGGACTTCGCCGTTCCAGCAGACCACAGAGTGAAGATCAAAGAGACGGAAAAGAGAAGCAAATATACTGAACTTGCCAGAGAATTGAAAGGAATATGGAACATGAAGAAAGTCAGTATAACACCAATAATCATAGGAGCACTAGGAACAGTCCCCAAAAACATGGAGAAAAGACTAGGAGAAATAGGAATCAAAGGGATAACTGAGACCATACAAAGGACAGTAATGATCAAAACAGCTACAATCCTGAGAAATGTCCTCGAATGCGGAAACCAACCCACATAAGCAACGAATGGAGAACAAACACACGGAAGCACAAAACAGAACCGGGCGCAAAATACAACCGCACGAGAGGCGCAAGCATAGGCTGACGCCACGAAAATTATAGACAGAGGGTCGAGGAGGGAAAGCGCAAAACCAGACCTCCACTGGAAGAGCGCGGACAGCTCTGGGACCTTGGGAAGGCTTGTTGCCACTCGGGCCCCAGAGGGGACCAATGGCCCTTATCAGCGGGAAATCGTTGGTAGGTGGCTGTTGCGATTACCGCAAGGTCATCAGCGGTGATGAACGAAAAGAGGTGGAGCATACTGGAGGCCTGAGGAGACTTGTTGTCACTCAGACTCCAGGGAATACCACAGGTTGTTGGCAGTGGGCGATCACTGACGATGACCAGTGTGATAACTCCTAGTAAATAATAATAATAATAATAATAATAATAATAATAATAATAATAATAATAATAATAATAATAATAATAATAATAATAATAATAATAATAATAATAATAATAATAATAATAATAATAATAATAATAATAATAATAATAATAATAATAATAATAATAATAATAATAATAATAATAATAATAATAATAATAATAATAATAATAATAATAATAATAATAATAATAATAATAATAATAATAATAATAATAATAATAATAATAATAATAATAATAATAATAATAATAATAATAATAATAATAATAATAATAATAATAATAATAATAATAATAATAATAATAATAATAATAATAATAATAATAATAATAATAATAATAATAATAATAATAATAATAATAATAATAATAATAATAATAATAATAATAATAATAATAATAATAATAATAATAATAATAATAATAATAATAATAATAATAATAATAATAATAATAATAATAATAATAATAATAATAATAATAATAATAATAATAATAATAATAATAATAATAATAATAATAATAATAATAATAATAATAATAATAATAATAATAATAATAATAATAATAATAATAATAATAATAATAATAATAATAATAATAATAATAATAATAATAATAATAATAATAATAATAATAATAATAATAATAATAATAATAATAATAATAATAATAATAATAATAATAATAATAATAATAATAATAATAATAATAATAATAATAATAATAATAATAATAATAATAATAATAATAATAATAATAATAATAATAATAATAATAATAATAATAATAATAATAATAATAATAATAATAATAATAATAATAATAATAATAATAATAATAATAATAATAATAATAATAATAATAATAATAATAATAATAATAATAATAATAATAATAATAATAATAATAATAATAATAATAATAATAATAATAATAATAATAATAATAATAATAATAATAATAATAATAATAATAATAATAATAATAATAATAATAATAATAATAATAATAATAATAATAATAATAATAATAATAATAATAATAATAATAATAATAATAATAATAATAATAATAATAATAATAATAATAATAATAATAATAATAATAATAATAATAATAATAATAATAATAATAATAATAATAATAATAATAATAATAATAATAATAATAATAATAATAATAATAATAATAATAATAATAATAATAATAATAATAATAATAATAATAATAATAATAATAATAATAATAATAATAATAATAATAATAATAATAATAATAATAATAATAATAATAATAATAATAATAATAATAATAATAATAATAATAATAATAATAATAATAATAATAATAATAATAATAATAATAATAATAATAATAATAATAATAATAATAATAATAATAATAATAATAATAATAATAATAATAATAATAATAATAATAATAATAATAATAATAATAATAATAATAATAATAATAATAATAATAATAATAATAATAATAATAATAATAATAATAATAATAATAATAATAATAATAATAATAATAATAATAATAATAATAATAATAATAATAATAATAATAATAATAATAATAATAATAATAATAATAATAATAATAATAATAATAATAATAATAATAATAATAATAATAATAATAATAATAATAATAATAATAATAATAATAATAATAATAATAATAATAATAATAATAATAATAATAATAATAATAATAATAATAATAATAATAATAATAATAATAATAATAATAATAATAATAATAATAATAATAATAATAATAATAATAATAATAATAATAATAATAATAATAATAATAATAATAATAATAATAATAATAATAATAATAATAATAATAATAATAATAATAATAATAATAATAATAATAATAATAATAATAATAATAATAATAATAATAATAATAATAATAATAATAATAATAATAATAATAATAATAATAATAATAATAATAATAATAATAATAATAATAATAATAATAATAATAATAATAATAATAATAATAATAATAATAATAATAATAATAATAATAATAATAATAATAATAATAATAATAATAATAATAATAATAATAATAATAATAATAATAATAATAATAATAATAATAATAATAATAATAATAATAATAATAATAATAATAATAATAATAATAATAATAATAATAATAATAATAATAATAATAATAATAATAATAATAATAATAATAATAATAATAATAATAATAATAATAATAATAATAATAATAATAATAATAATAATAATAATAATAATAATAATAATAATAATAATAATAATAATAATAATAATAATAGCATAACCCATAACAGCAAGGAGACCGGATATGATAATAATCAACAAGAAAGAAAAATCCTGCAAAATCGTGGACTTTGCCGTCCCAGCAGACCACAGAGTGAAGATCAAAGAGACGGAAAAGAGAAGCAAATATACTGAACTTGCCAGAGAATTGAAAGGAATATGGAACATGAAGAAAGTCAGTATAACACCAATAATCATAGGAGCACTAGGAACAGTCCCCAAAAACATGGAGAAAAGACTGGGAGAAATAGGAATCAAAGGGATAACTGAGACCATACAAAGGACAGTAATGATCAAAACAGCTACAATCCTGAGAAATGTCCTCGAATGCAGAAACCAACCCACATAAGCAACGAATGGAGAACAAACACATGGAAGCACAAGACAGCAGAACCGGGGAAAATACAACCGCACGAGAGAGGCGCAAGCATAGGCTGACGCCACAAAATTATGGACAGAGGGTCGAGGAGGGAAAGCGCAAACCAGACCTCCACTGGAAGAGCGCGGACAGCTCTGGGACCTTGGGAAGGCTTGTTGCCACTCGGGCCCCAGAGGGGACCAATGGCCCTTATCAGCGGGAAATCGCTGGTAGGTGGCTGTTGCGATTACCGCAAGGTCATCAGCGGTGATGAACGAAAAGAGGTGGAGCATACTGGAGGCCTGAGGAGACTTGTTGTCACTCGGACTCCAGGGAATACCACAGGTTGTCGGCAGTGGGTGACCACTGACGATGACCAGTGTGATAACTCCTAGTGAGTAAATAATAATAATAATAATAATAATAATAATAATCATCGTCACTGCAAAGAATGACTCGCCTCCTTAGAAAAGAAAATACTAAAAAGGCGAAACCAAAAGAGAGCTATGAAAAGAGGACGAGGATGAAATCAATACAAAAACTAAAATTGCTCGACTTTACTAAATAGCAAAACTAGAACGAGATACTCCAAACCAAATATTAACCCCTTTTATTAAAAAAAAAAGAAATCAAGGGAGGCGCGAGAGCGCTCTATCACTTAATAGACTTCAAAAACGGCCTATGCTAGAAATCTCATTTCTTTGATCAATCATAACTCAAAAACCAATAAACCAAATTAGTTGAAACTTTGCACAAAATTTTTTATTTGATAGGTTCTGTAAGTGTGTAGAATTTCAGCATCATTAGTCAAGGCAACCCAGAGATCCAGAAAGTTCAATCATGAAATCGTGTTATCTGTGTGTACGTACGTATGTGCCACCCTGTATCTCATCAACTATTTGATGGATTCAGCTGATTTTTGGCAGAGATAGAGGTTCTAGGGTCTAGTTGATGGCATTTTAATTTCAGTTTACCATATACCTTAGTTTTCCAGAAATTTTTTTTTAAAAAACTTAAAAATGACCATTGTATTGAGGCATAGCCTTTACAAAAGTAGTGACATTCCATGAAAAATGCCAGTATACTGAAATCATATGCCCTTAATAGGGTTAAGATGAAAATTCATATACACTAAATGTACAAAAGCAAGTAAATTCCCAAATTTGTACACTTTTATTGTCATTAAGGGTGTGCGAGCACAATAGGGCTATGTATTTTACTATTAGGAATTTTTCTTCAGCGCACCTCACACACTTCATCCACTCATGCATAGAGATTTATACTGTAGTGATGTGATAATGAAATGGTTTGGTTGATATGTAGTCATACTTTGCATGCTTTTATTTTAATAGCTGTAAAGAAAATTCTTTTCAGATTGTAAACAAAATAAACGAATTTTAGTCTAAAATCCATGAAACAAAATGTGTATTTGTTCTACAAGCACTTCCAATTGTCTGATGAAATACAATCAGGGGATTCCTTCACAGTACAAACTTGCTTATCAGTCGCATTTTTAGTCAGCGGACACGAAAGCAAGACGGGCTTGGGTACCATAGCTAATAAAGCTTCATCGGTGCCATAAACATCGGTAAACTCCCATTCTTCCGGTACTTTGATACTCTGAACACAAAGCGCGCCAGCTCTTCGCGTTTCTGAAACCGCCGTCTTTCAAGTCTCACTTGCACTGCGGAACCTTCTCCTAAATACCAACTCCATATAGGTGGTAGTAAAAACTTTTCTCCCTAACAATTCTGTACTGTGACTACACTCATCGACACCGGGAACTAATAAACACAGTATAATTTTCATAAAGCACCCATTGTTATTTCATATTTGTCTGGCATTATTTTACTACATAATATTAAGCAATACGCAAAAAATTAACAACCGCTCCCTTACACTCCGATGATTATTCGCGAATATCAGATTACGTTCTATCTAACTCTACCTTCTACATTTAAATTCATTCCGGAATTAAGCGAATGAAATAAACGAACACAGTTCCTGCAACATTTAATGATTCAATATGGCGGATAACATTTCTTGATCGAATCGACTTCCTATTTAATTCATTACGCACTAAGATACTGGTAGACGCGGATACATTTACATTTTCAAAAACATACACCTTAAACACGCATATTATAGAAAAATTGCCCAAATGAATTTACAAAAAATGACCTACACCGCGTCATTGTTGAAGTTTCCATTTGGTCGGCAGAATGTAAATTGTTAACATAACACGCATGTCAATAAACAACCATAGCGTTATTATCCTATTTACACATTTATTTTCAAATTGTAAGCGTGGCCCCGTGGGTAAGAAGGGAGGTTTAATGATCGACAGTTTCGGCGTTCGATCCCATTTGACTCTGCCACTTTTTTTTTTTTAAAATTTACAACATTCGCCAACACGGTATAGGGGGTGGGGGTGGAGAAAGAACTATAGGCCGTTTTTTGTTAATTCGACGTCATGCAATAGGTACTAATTTCTCCCGTGCAACGCTGGGCGACGGGTTCCGCTAGTAGCCAATAAAGCTTCATCGGTGCCATAAACATTGGTAAACTCCCATTCTTCCGGTACTTTGATACTCTGATCACAAAGCGCGCCAGCTCTTCGCGTTTCTGAAACCGCCGTCTTTCAAGTCTCACTTGCACTGCGGAACCTTCTCCTTTTTAAAAGTAGCTTTCTTTCTTTCTCGACGTCCCACCCACAATGGACTCGTCCACGATTCATTTTTGCCACTCTTCATTATCTTACATATTTAATTTAATGAAACAAATTAACTTTTAATTTTTTAATTAATTGTTTTTTTTAATTAAAATTGAATAAGTTCAGTTTTAGTATGAGTCAGATCGTCTTTTATTTCTTTTTTTATTGCAATTTTTAACGTTTTCTAATACTTTTTACTTATCGACAGTCTGATTTTTCGACATGTTTCGCTTGCACCAAAATGTATGACGCCATTTTCAATCGAACAGGCCTTCTTAATGAAGGTTATGGATAAGAAGATCTTTACCCTATCAAGTTATGAAAAAAAAAAAAAAAAAAAAAAAAAAAAAAATTTACAAGAAAAAAATTATAAATTAAAGATATTTTTACTACTCGGATTTTTTTGTCTGCTTCACAAGTAAATTTTGTTACTAGCAATTATATAACAATTGTATGCCAATTATATGACAGACGACGGAGCAAATATCTAAGCCAGGGGCAGGCAACCTCCAGCCCCGCGGGCCACATACGGCCCACGAAGGCTTAGCGTCCAGCCCGCCACCCTGCTATGCTTTATTATTGTAATCCGGCCCGCGGACCTCCAAGTAAAACTCATCATTTTTCTGACAGACGTAAAAGTAGGTTTCAATTAAGATTTATAGTGAGATGAAAATGTATAAATATCAGCGAGCGATGATGCATGTATATTTCATCTTTCTTTAACTAGTAATTTCAAATCCTTGGCCCGAGATAAAAATAGAAAAAGAGAAAGAGAGAGGCAAAGAGGAAACGTGAGACGAGGAAAGGGCATGAAACATAGAACTTATGTGAGGTGTGTAAAAACGAATGCTGGATCAACTTGCTACTTCCCCGTCATTATTTTTTATGATTCCAAAATGGCTCTTCGTCAGCGCCTTTTATAACATTACATACAGAAGTCTCTTGAGAAAAAATATCAGATTTGTAGAGTGTTCAACGCAATTTTTGTACAATTTATTCATGTAAACAAAATATAGTAATTCTGAGATTTCGTTTTTCACTCCGGGCCCGCGATCTCCTTCCTAAAGTCTCATCTGGCCCTCACTCTGAAAAGGTTTCCCGCCCCTGATCTAAGCCAATGGTTCTAAATTGCAAACAAGCTGATAGATCGACTAGTAATAGTGAAATTTACTTACAACCAACTTACAAGACAAACGTAATTAACAGTGACATGATTCCAATGTAGATAGCTTCTCTTTAGTTCATAGTAAGTACACAGAAAACAGATATATATATATATATATACACACACTGAAAAAGTCCACACTAGAAATGTTGATGGAAGGTGACGGTGTTTACATGGATATCGACACGGACTGAAGACCTGGGTGTTCCAAGTTCGAATCCAGTCGGTTCCACAGTGCCACTTTCACTTAGGGATGTTGGCAACCTTCACGGGGTCCTTCCCGTAAGTACCTGATGTCTTTATAGAAAGATATCTAACTAGAAAAATATCGGGGAAACTAATGCCAACACCAGAATCATCCGATTCACACGAAACATATTTTGAAAAACCAGAACATATCTTTTTTTTTTTAAATTAATTATTTATTTATTCTAAACACTTGATCTTTCGGCGATATACGCCTTTGTCAAAAGTCAATTCCTTTTTTTTTCTTTTTTTTAAATTAATTATTTATTTATTCTAAACACTTGATCTTTCGGCGATATACGCCTTTGTCAAAAGTCAATTCCTTTTTTTTTCTTTTTTTTTTTTTTAAATTAATTATTTATTCTAAAAACTTGATCTTTCGGCGATATACGCCTTTGTCAAAAGTATAGGCATTTTTTTCTTTTTTCTTTTTGTCTACTTTTCTTTTTAATCCTTCTTGATTGGGACATTGTTGGCGCCAAGATGAAATTCGTCTTCATGTTATGACGGTTAATGTTTGAATGCCGGGTGTGTGTATCATGTGGTTTACGCGTCGTTAAATACGATGAAGTCCACACTGGAAACGTTGACATTCTTATTGCCTTCCATCAACGTTTCCTGTGCGGACTTTTTCAAGGAAGAGGGTAGTACAAATAGATACAATTGTGAATTACGGAATCTGCTAAGCAGAGTTCAAATTCATTTACATTTGGGAAAGGTATGATCACACACCCCAACTTTAGGTAAAATAGCAACTTGCGTTTAATTGTTCCAGCTTTGAATGACACAAAAAAAGATCGATATGCCATAAAACAGACAACCCAAAATCCATGGATGGATATTTCTTACAATCATTCTTCTAAACTTTTTTTCTTTATTGGTGGTGGTGGTGGGGGGGTTTAGGTTATTGGTGGTGGTGGTGGGGGGGTTTAGGTTATTGGTGGTGGTGGTGGGGGGGTTTAGGTTATTGGTGGTGGTGGTGGGGGGGTTTAGGTTATTGGTGGTGGGGGGTTTAGGTTATTGGTGGTGGGGGGGTTAGGTTATTGGTGGTGGGAGGTTTAGGTTATTGGTGGTGGTGGGGGGGGGGTAGGTTATTGGTGGTGGGGGGGGGTTTAGGTTATTGGTGGTAGGGGGGTAAGGTTATTGGTGATTGTGGTGGGGGGTTTAGGTTATTGGTGGTGGGGGTGTTGGTGGTGGGGGGTTTAGGTTATTGGTGGTGGGGGTGTTGGTGGTGGGGGGTTTAGGTTATTGGTGGTGGGGGTGTTTGTGGTGGGGGGTTTAGGTTATTGGTGGTGGGGGGTTTAGGTTATTGGTGGTGGTGGGCTCTCTCTCTCTCCCACCACCTCTTATCTCTAGATGTCCTTTTTTTCTGTAAGCAACAAATGAAATAAGATTTAACAAATACATAATTTTATTTATAATCTTTTGATAACTTATTTGTTATTAAAAAACAAAACTTCGCTATTTACTTCAAAAATCAGTTTTTAAGGACAAAAACTTCATAACCTTTAAATTGCTTCCGTTTAGAAACTGATTTTTGAAGTTTAACTCCGCCCTCGTGGGGAGGCAAAACGAAAGATTACAAGTCAGCCGATTTTTTAAAAAGCGTATATATTTCGTTTATTTATTAAAATAACTTGCGTAATCTTCCGTTTTGCCTCCTCGGGCTAGGAGCAAAGTGTAGTATGGAAAAATCCTTCTAAACTGAGGTAAGATCCAGAGTGCCCCTTTTTGGGAAGCTTGATTTTTTCCCTACAAAACGAAAGATTATTTAAGTACGGTGATAAATATTTCATACCCCCCCCCCATTTCTGCCCTCGTGGGGAGGCAAGTAAATAGGGACACAAAAACATGTTTTAAAAGAAAACATGTTAATATTTTATTTGTATTATTTATGGACTCTCTGCCTTAAAATAAATATTAACATGTTAAAAGAAAAAAAAATTCCGAAATATACGGCATTTACTAAAATAAATACAAGATTTATTTACAAGTGTTTTGTAAATAGAGACCACGTGTATTGCGAGGTCAACCGGTGACTTCCAAAATATGTCCCGCGTCTTGTGTTAATGATCTGGGGTCCCTATTGTTGTCTTGATCCCAAAATATTTAAAGTTTCAAAATTTTTCATCTTAGAATTTATAATTTGTACTGTTCTCATTTTGAATGTTCTTCTCACAACATCTCGGCCGATATGACCTCAGACCTTCTTCAGATGCATCTATCTAATTCGGTAGTCTGCATGGAATGTGGCCATAACATAGAGCCACATTTTTTTTTTTAACGCAATGTTGTTGTTAACGAGTGTTTCTAGTTTTATAAGGAATGTTGTTGAATAGAAGTTAGATGCGTTAAGCGATCGCTCGCTTATCTGGATGACATTAGAGACACCTGCTATCGACAACATAACATGGAAATGCGGCAATAATGCCTTGCTCATATGAAATGATTGATAATAAAAACAGATGAGAAATCATTTATTCCATCAGTAAGATGGGGGGGGGGGGGATACTCTCGGGAGCAAAAGAAAAGCTACTGAAAGAAAAAAAAATACTCTCGAGAGCAAAAGAAAATCTACTGAACAAAAGAAAAATACTCTCGAGAGCAAAAGAAAAGCTACTGAACAAAAGAAAAATACTCTCGAGGGCAAAAGAAAATCTACTGAACAAAAGAAAAATACTCTCGAGAGCAAAAGAAAATCTACTGAACAAAAGAAAAATACTCGAGAGTAAAAGAAAATCTACTGAAAGAAAAAAAAATACTCGAGAGCAAAAGAAAAGCGACTGAAAGAAAAAAAAAAATACTCTCAAGAGCAAAAGAAAATCTACTTAACAAAAAAAAAATACTCAAGAGCAAAAGAAAATCTACTTAACAAAAAAAAATACTCTCAAGAGCAAAAGAAAATCTACTGAACAAAAGAAAAAAAAAAAATACTCTCAAGAGCAAAAGAAAAGCTACTGAACAAAAAAAAATACTCGAGAGCAAAAGAAAAGCTACTGAAAAAAAAAAAAAAAAAAAAAATACTCTCAAGAGCAAAAGAAAAGCTACTGAAAAAAAAAAAAATACTCTCAAGAGCAAAAGAAAAGCTACTGAACAAAAAAAAATACTCGAGAGCAAAAGAAAAGCTACTGAAAAAAAAAAAAAAAAAAAAATACTCTCAAGAGCAAAAGAAAAGCTACTGAAAAAAAAAAAATACTCTCAAGAGCAAAAGAAAAGCTACTGAAAAAAAAAAAATAAATAAAAAAATAAAAAAATACTCGAGAGCAAAAAAAAAAGCTACTGAACAAAAAAAAATACTCTTGTGAGCAGAAGAAAATCTACTGAACAAAAAAAAGTCTAGAGAGTTCCTTGTTAGTAGACTGTTAATGTTATTTTTTTCCTGATACACGGAGTCCTGGGTCACATGATGACAGGGCAATTAACCATTGACCGATTTAAGCACAAGGTTACCCAGATAAAAGGTGTAGCCCAGAAGTCCACTACTTCTTTTTGGTTTAATACTCGAAGCGGAAAATGTTCATTGCTCTAATTTTGTAAAGACAAGTTCTGTGATACATTGTGTCGGTTTCCTCACCCGAATCGACCAATTCTGTCAACACATCTTGGTATTCCATTTTTTTAGTATCCAGTGTAACTGATCCGTCGTTAGGATAACCGCTATACTCGGCAAGCGTAATACATTCAGCAATTCCGACAAAATGCGTTTCGTCAGATTTCACATATTTTGGTGTATTACTTGTAAGCACAAATAAATCCTGTTATATTTTTATAACATTTTTAATTCCTTTTTGTTTAGCCCTTGTTTATCTGGTCGAAGTGTGATGCTGTACAGAAGTGAAACCTCGCCAGTGAGGGTTGAGAACATGTGTTGCACGAAGAGAAATTATATGAAAATAATGCGATCGATATATAATACGAGTGTTAAAAACGGGCTTCAATCTGATGACCTCAGAGGAAGATTAAATCTGGACAGTATAGGGAGATGTATGCAGAATTTTTTAAAAATAAAATACACAAACCGCGCGCGCGCGTGCGTGCGTGCGTGCGTGCGTGCGTGGTCCTCCTCTGTATGTGACGAGTGTAAAATGCAATAAATTTGGGCAATTTGGGGCATTTTTGACCCCCCCCCCCCTGACCCCCTGGGGGTGCGAAGCAGAATTTTTCTGAGGTCAAGGATGCTCATTTTATATCTAGAACAATTGCCTCTACATTTTCGCCAAGCTTCAGAAAAATTGAATGGATGGATCAAACGTTATGGGAGAAAAGGGTCATTTTTTGCCATTTTGGGGGCTAACCAGATTTTTTTTCAAAAATCGGAGAATGTCATTTTCTAACCTGACCAAAGTTACAACTTCATGCAAAATTTCAGAGAAATTCAATGGATGGTTGCGGAGAAAAATCCGGACGTGCCTCAAAACAGTCATATTCAAGACAATCTCTGCCCGTCAGATCAAACAGAAATATCGTCTTGCGGTATTAATTTAAATAAAAAATGAAACGCATTTAGGCACAACTTTCAGCCATAACGATTATATGAAATCGAGAGTTTATTTTTGTCGGACTCGATTTTTTTTTAAATTTAATATTCCCTCTTCAGCTTTAAGAAAACATTGTTTACTTACAAAAATGTTCAGACTAAATTTTAACTAAAAACAAATAACTTTTCTAAAAATAAAAAATTTAAAGAAAAAGAACTGTCCCCTTATGTTTGAAGAAATAAAGTTATTTACTTTTTAGGACGCCAGTTTAATTGTTTAAATAGTAAAGAAAGTATTAAATTGACAATAAAAAAAAAAATAAAAAAATAAGCGGTAGTGGATAATGAATTACGCGTGTTCCTATCTACTTACCTCCCCACGAGGGCAGAGTTAGACACAAGATCGGTTTCTACGGTGGAGAAAATCCAGCTCCCAAAATAGAACACTCTGGATTTGGACAAGAATCAAGGGAGGCACGAGAGCATATCCCTTAATAGACTTCAAGAATGGCCTATGCTAGAAATCTCATTTCTCTGATCAATCATAACTCAAAAACCAATAAACCAAATTAGTTAAAACTTTGCACAAAATTTTTATTTGATAGGTTCTATAAGTGTGTAGAATTTCAGCATCATTAGTCAAGGCAACTCAGAGATCCAGAAAGTTCAATCATGAAATCATGTTATCTGTGTGTACGTACGTACGTACGAGTGTGCTACCCTGTATCTCATCAACTATTTAATGGATTCAGCTGATTTTTGGCAAAGATAGAGGTTCTAGGGTCTAGTTGATGGCATTTTAATTTCAGTTTATCATATACCTTAGTTTTCCAGAAAATTCACAAAAAAAAAATCTTAAAAATGACCATTGTATTGAGGCATAGCCTTTACAAAAGTAGTAACATTCCATGAAAAATGCCAGTATACTGAAATCATATGCCCTTAATAGGGTTAAGATCAAAATTCATATACACTAAATGTACAAAAGCAAGTAAATTCCCAAATTTGTACACTTTTATTGTCATTAAGGGTATGCGAGCACAACAGGGCTATGTATTTTATTGGTAGGAATTCTTCAGCGCACCTCACACACTTCATCCACTCATGCATAGATATTTATACTGTAGTGATGTGATAATGAAATGGTTTGGTAGATATGTAGTCATACCCTTAATGACAATAAAAGTGTAAAAATTTGGGAATTTCCTTGCTTTTGTACATTTAGTGTATATGAATGTTCATCTTAACCCTATTAAGGGCATATGATTTCAGTATACTGCCATTTTTCATGGAATAAAAATTGACTCAGTGGAGGAGAAATCCTTATAAACTAACTGATGAGAGAAAAGATGAACTCAAGTATCAGAACATATACTACACTTTTTTTCTTTTTTCTTTTTAAAAAATATTGAATAAAGTTCAGTCTTAATTTGAATCAGATCGTGTTCATTTATTTAAAAACAAAAATGCAATTTTTTAAGTTTCTAAAACTTATTTTTAAACTAGCATTCAGTTTCGACTACTGTGGTTTTTTTTGTGAATTTAATACTAATGATATTGTTATTACTATTTTAAAAATTAAACTGGCTTACCAAAAAATAACTTTTTTCTTCAGTTTCTTTTTCTTTTAAATTCTGACTGGTATTTAAAAAAAAAATTTTTTTTATTACTATTGCACTCTTACGCCTGAACAAAATTGTTTACTTTTTACGAAGATTTTTTTAATTATGGTTGTTCTACTTATGTAGATTTGTTATTGTGTTAAAAAATTCAAATTTTAAATAAACTGTCATTTGTTTTTATTTAAAATTTAGTCCAAACATTTTTGCAAGAAGTAAATAAATAATTTTTTTTATTTTTTAAGCTTCAGATGGAATATATAAAAAAAAATTTTTTATTTATTTTTTTAAATCGAGAATTTCCCACAAATAAACTTTTGATTTCATATAATCGTTATCGCTGAAAGTTGTGACTAAGTCTGTTTCATTTTTTATTTAAAATAATACCGCAAGACGAAATTTCAGTTAATTTCGATCTGACGGGCAGAGATTGCCTTGAATATGACAAAAAAGTTGCTTCACCGACGTACCTATTTCTAGAAAAGCAGCAGCAGCCACAAGTGTACGTGCCTGATTAAGACGTACACAAATAGTAAAACCCATTATTTTATCATAGTTTCTTGGTCTTTTGGCTAAGATCAATGCGTAGTATCTGTTCTCAGCATCGCAGCGATATCAGATGTTAATTTAAACAAAACGTAATACGGCATCGTTAACTCGAAAGAGGAAGGAGAAGAAAGAGAGAGGCAGACACATTAGCCAATCAGAGAGAGATAGAAACAACCAATCAGTCGCAAGGTAGCCACGCTGTTCCCCCCTTTTTTCTTTCTCACTCACTAAATGGTAAGAATTCTCATGAGCCATTTTAATAGTTTTCTCAAGTTATCCATATCGTTTTAATTACTATTAATATTGCAAAACTATTCTACATATGTAGACAAGATAGTACAATGAACTTAGAAATAAATAACATCAAATATTAATTAATTATAAAACGTTTAAAAAATAGATATGCAAATTAGCCGATCTAAGATCTGTCCTTAGATCGTTCATCTCTAGTATATATATATATATATATATATAGAGAGAGAGAGAGTATTGATGTACTCCTCTCCAGGAGTTAGGCACAAGGCCAGTTTTTATCTTACTCCCACAAGATGTGACCCAAGGTCGGGTGGGGAAAGTGGGGTTTGAAAAGCCAGCGCCTGGACAGCCCCGTCGGCATTCCCCGGTAGGGGTGCCTCAGGCAGTAAGCAACAAACTTATCCAAAGAAAGGAGGCGAAGCCTGGGAGGGTGGACCTCCTAGAACTGCACAGGACAGACCCATAAACCGGCATAAATCAAGCCCCGAAGGCCAAGACAATACCAGTCTAAAGGGTGCAGTATCCATCGGAACAGATACTACACTTTGATCTTAGCCAAAAGGCTAAGAATATTGATCGGCCTTTGTTCCGATGGATACTACACCCCATATTGTCTTGGCCTTGGGGCTTGATTTACGCCGGTCTATGGATCTGTCCTGTGCAGTTCTAGGAGGTTCACCCTCCCAGGCTTTGTCTCCCCTCTTTGGAGAGGAGTAAGTTTATTGCTTACTGCTTGAGGCGCCCCTACCGGGGAATGCCGACAGGGTTGCTCAGGCAATTTTTAAATGGCCAGAGTGCTCACCTTCTCGGGCGCTGGCTTTTCAAGTCCCACTTTCCCGACCCGACCTTGGGTCACATCTTACCTTGTGGGAGTAAGATAAAACTGGCCTTGTGCCTAACTTCCTGGAGAGGAGGAGGTAAATAAAATGTATTAATGATTTAAATAACAGTAGCCAGTTTTAATGTAAATATTGGAGTGACAAATGAAAAAAAAACAACAAAACTCTCGCATTTATTCATTTAAACTAGCCGTAGACATTGCCGTTAGGTGGAGGGCTTAGAAAAAAAAAATAATTCAAGATCCAGAATGCACTTATATCAGTGCCCTGGCTTCTCAAAACCACACTTGACCTTTGTTTCGTACTAACGAGTCACCGCTTATAAAGGCTTAAAGGCCACTCGAGGATAAGGACCATTGAGTTTGTTAGGTGAACAGTGAAACGAGATTTGTAACAATGATTGTAATTGGTCAGAAGTTAATTATTTAAGAGGATGGCTCGATAAGAATTTCTGGTGCTTGTGCTTATCAACCCTGACATGTTAGACCGCTCTTAAAAATAAAATAGCTAAAGAAATGTATAAACTTTGTTATGTACTTACGTGGTAGATGAAAAAAAGACTGTACACCAAAAATTATGCAAATTCATCCAGTATTTATTTAATTATAAATAAAAAACGATTTTATCACTCGGTAGATATTTCCACCATTTTGTATCTTAGATTTTACAGTGGTCAAGGACGATAACTCATTTTTACGATTTCGGGGTTTGGGGGTCTCCATTGTTTACAAAAATGTCAAAATGTACGTAAAATCATTTTTTTTCTTTTTCTTATAATTTAATAACTGGATGAATTTGCGTAATTTTTTCTGCACAATCTTATTTTCAGCTAACACGCAAGTACATAATAAAGTTTATACATTCCTTAAATATTTCAATGTCAGGGTTGATATGCACAAGCACCGAATTTCTTTATATTGCAATGTAGACCATAATATAATCACTACTCCATTTATTAGACTGATTGTTGGGTGAAGAATTGAAGAGTATTTTATTTATGCTTTTTGGTTTGTTTTGTTTTTTTTTTAAATATTTTTTTTTAAATATTTGCTTTTTTGTTATTATAAAATTAAATTTGAGAATCTTCAGATAAAAATTTCACCAGGAAAGAAACTTTGTTTATGGAAGTTCCGTTTAGTTTCAGGTACACGGGGGGAGAAAAGGAAATTATTGACAGTGGTTGTAGCTAGACGAGTTTTTGTTGTGAATGTTTTCCGGGGGGGGGGGGGATAGATTGGAGCTCAGTCGAGCACCTACCATGCAAATAACGATAGAGCAGAGAAAGACTAGCAACGTCTATTCTGTGAGAAAAAGGGCTGCAGAGAAGAGAAGAGGACATCGGCCAATAGATTTCAAAGTCGGATTTGTACTGTCAAGGCAGGAAAGAGTGATCCGAGCGGCGCCTCCCCAGATGTGGCAACAGCACCTCCCCATCTTAGGATGTATTTGACTCTTATACAGGTAGAGGATTGCGTCGGGAGTGAGATACGTTTTGTAGCGATAGAATGATCCGTTTTCCTAGCGACCTTGACAACAGATTTGATGGAAGTCTTGTATTTCAAGTCTGAAGTGAAGGTCGGTCCCAGAAGGGGGCTTCCTCAAGGAGAAGGCCATTCATTTCAATTGGAGCAAAGTGAGGATCCGAGCGTTGGTGGTGAAAAGAGAGAAGCTTGGTTTGAGATGCATTAAAAGTAACCAGCCCCCCCCCCCCATTGCACCAGGAAGAAATAATGTTTACAATTCTTTTCTTTTTTTAGCTTTCTCGTATTTTATTTCTGATTTCAATAAATATTCGATTAATAATAAATAGATGTGCTATTACAGATCAGACCATGTGTACCAATAATCACTCTGTAAAATTCGGTAACGAGTTACAACAGCACAAAGGCGACCACACAAAATGAAAACCAGGTTCCAGAAACGGGGGGGGGGGGGCTGTAAACTTGTACATGCTAATACACACGCACAAAAAAATTGTATTTTTCTTTCCTTTGTCAAGTGATTACATGTAAACACCCTAAAACATTTATCGGTAAAGAAAAAAATACATGTCTTCCCTTAACCCTAAGTCCAGGTGGGAAAAAAAAAAAAAAAATTATTTTTAATTTAAATCCAGAAAATGGTTACATGTTGTTCCGAAGCTATCTGGTCGGAAAGTGGGAGATCATTTTTGGATTAAATTCATACGTCACTGATCCCCCACCCTAAAGTCTAAAATATTTTTTAAATTTTTATCGAAAAATAATTACATTGCATTTTAAAAGTTTTTACATATATTTTTTTTTTTGTAAAATTGCTTTTTATTGTTTAATTATTTCTAGTGTTATTTTTTTTTTTTTTTTTTATTTTTTTTTTTTACTAATTTTCAGTCACTCGAATAATTTCTATTTGTAAAAAAATATAATGCAACAATGTAAATATATATCAATAAAAAATAAAATTGAATGTAAATAAGTTTAGTTCGTCTTCCGTTTCAGGAACTCAGATTTCATTTTGTGTGGTTGACATTCGGCTGTTACCAGATTTTAATAAGCCAATATTGTCCGCCATGGGGGCTGATCTGTGTAAGCATCAAATAACATTTTAAAAATTCAAGATACATCAAAGTTACGTGTAGGCGAGAAACACGAGATCGTGCCAGTTTCATGAGTGGGCGGATCGTGTACTTTTCTCTCATTCGTTAAGAAAAACAAAAATCGTAAATGGTGGGAAGACTATTTTTATAATTAGAAAAAAATGTTATATAGACAACCAAACGAAACGAAAAAAAAAAAAAAAAGACACTTAAAAATCAATTATTGAAACCATAAATCGATTTGCAAAAAAATATTATTGACCTTTCGTCAAATTTGATTTGCGTGTTAAATTGAGAATGGCGTATCTCATTTCTACCGTAATCAATCGTTAAAAAAAAAAATATTTTTTAATTAAAAATTAATACGTATTTTATGGATTATTCGGACTACTATTCTCAGCATTTTCGACCTTATTCAGGTGCACCTTTCCGAACTTGGGAACCTTCTCATCAAACGAAGTTCGAAAACATGCCCCCCCGAAGAAGATCGGAGGTTACATCGGCCGAAACGTGAATATAACCCCCAAGATGAGAATAGTAGTCTGATTAATACGAGTTTCCGCATCTCAAAAATTACGAAACATAAAAATTAATAAAAATTAAAAAATACTGAATTAATGTCTTATATATTTTTATTTTAAAACTTTTATGTATCCAATTCTAAAATAATTACAAAAAATAGGACAAGTGCGTGATATCATTCATGCTTCTGACGCGCTTAAACCTTATTTAGCACCAGAAACATTTTTGAGGTGCTTGTACAGAATAGCATCCGTATTAAATTATCAATACCACAAAAAAAACAAAAACAATATCATATACTTACGCAGCAGATTTAAATAAATATCCTCACCAAAAAGTAGAAAAATAATCGATTAGAATTTTAATTAAAAATAAAAATCCGTTTCATTGTATTTTGATTACTGTCATTGATTTATTACTTGTTAATGACAGACCGAGTTACCTCCCCCTGAATTTCGTGTTTTTTCACTCGAATCAATGGTCGAACCCGATTAAACGATATAACGGATTTTTATTTTTTATTACAATTCTATTTTTTTTTTTTTTTGTAATCAATGATTTTTTTTTAAAATAAATTAAGAGGAAAAAAAAATCAAACCTAAAGAAAATGAATTATCGTTGATTATGTAACAAAAAATAAAAATAAATGAAAGTAATGGAAATATCTATTAATTGAGACAACTTCTCGTGTGTGTGTGTGTGTGTGTGTGTGTGTGTGTGTGTGTGTGTGTGTGTGTGTGTGTGTGTGTGTGTGTGTGTGTGTGTCCACGTGATTTACATTTTTTTCGATAGATTTTTTTTATTATTATTATTCAAAAATACACTAGCGCAAAATAACGAATTTTAAAAATGCGTTATTTAAAAATTTAACCATGAAATTAAATCGAACTGAATGCATTTCGGTTTCTTTATAAACAAGTAAGCCATTTTTTAATCTTTTTTTATGATTCAATTAATAATTAACGACTAAACGATACAGTAATAATTAGATTGAACTTCCAAAATCCTATTTAATAAAAAAAAAATATAAAATAAATAAAAAAATAAAAATTAAAAAAATACAAGTAAAACGGATTCCCGGGCAACATCGGATAGTTTCTAACTAATTTCTCAGAAGTTGCAGCAATATTTGTCTATACCTTAACCACAAAACGGGTACTTTCAATTAATTCGTTAACCATCTTTTACAGCGTAAGTTATTCAATAAAATTAAAAAGATTGAAACGACCATTGAAATGTACGAATTTGTAAGAAGAAAACAAAATCGATAATCAATCAATGCGAAATGTTCAAAGACAAACAAGGGCAACGAGAAAGCATTCATTGTTAATCTCTATTGATACAACTAGCAGACCTCGTGGCTTTGTCTATGTGTGGGTGGTGGCTGTTTTTCTCGTCTATACGTAACTTCAATAAATACACTTTCATTTTTTTTTTTTTTTTACTACTAATTGAATAGGTCTATTTGTTGAAAGCAAAAATAAAATACGGGAAAAAAAAATCGAATTAAAAAAAAAAAAATGTAAACACGACTAGATTTTGAATTATTAGCCCTCCACCACCATTATGTCGGGTATTGATTTACTCCTCTCCAGGAGTTAGGCACAAGGCCAGTTTTTTCTTACTCCCACAAGTAAGATGTGACCCAAGGTCGGGTCTGGAAAGTGGGGTTTAAAAATTGCCTGGGCAGCCCCGTCGGCATTCCCTGGTAGGGGCGCCTTAGACAGTAAGCAATAAACTTACTCCTCCCCAAAGAAGGGAGGCGAAGCCTGGGAGGGTGGACCTCCTAGAACTGCACAGGACAGACCCATAGACCGGCGTAAATCAAGCCCCGAAGGCCAAGACAATACCAGTCTATGGGGTGTAGTATCCATCGGAACAGATCTTAGCCAAAAGGCCAACGGGTAGCTCGGCCCTCGGATCAAAGTGTAGTATCTTATGTTCTGTCGGTGAAAGAGATCCTTCTAGACCGAGCCAATTTTTTTTGTTTGTATCTTTTACAAGATGAGTGAAAACGCTATAAAAACAAATATACAACAAATAAAAGTAACTGTCGTCGATAAAAGTTATTTTTCAACTTATCTGTGACATTTGTTTGTATTTTTAAACCGTTTCAACTGCTATTTATTAGAAATCAATATTTTTGTCACACGAACATTGGACAAAAAAAATGGCGAGGGGGGGGGAGGCATCATAACGAGGTATGGCTGGGCCGCCATTTTGTTTTAGTAAAAATACGTGCCCAAAAAAAAAAAAAATTTTTTTTTACATCTAATAAAAACCCATTCATAGTACGTAAAAATACAAACAAATTTCATAGGTAAGTAGGAAAATATCTATTCTCGACGTAGGTCACCGTCACTTGTTGCATATTTATTTTTTTTTTAACCCCGTTCTCGTTCGTTTTTTGGACCCCGTCCGCGACTGCGGATTATTGTAAAAGATACCCTTTTTTGTCTCAAGTCCAGCGTGTCCCCATTTTTAGGGAAGCTGGACCCCCCCCCCCCCTCACATTAAAAACCGATCTTGCGTGTAACTTTCCTCGTGGGGAGCCAACAAGTAAATAAGGGCTCGCACTAAGGATTAGGGGAAGGAGAATTGTTGTTATTAAAGTTTGTGTATAAGTTAGCAGCAATGTGTGTGCCTGTCTATGTGACACACCCGGCAATATGTCACCACCCGAGCAATGTCGGAGAAATACACATACTTTAAGATATAATAATCTAAAAATCGACGAAAATTATTCGAATCATTTTCTTTATAATTGGTTTCATCTTTTAGCGATAAAATATGATTTATTCGTCCTTGAAATGCAGAGCTGGATTTTTAAAAATCAATTGAGTGAAAGTTTCAACATGGATTTTTTTTTTTAAACTTCCGGGTTCCATTTGTACCTTTTTTGTATCAAATTATATAAAAAAAATTAAAAAAAAAAAAAAAAAAATTTAAATTAAAATATAAACATTTTTTTTTTTTTTTATATATATAATTTGATACAAAAAAGTAAAAATGGAACCCGGAAGTTAAAAAAAAAAAAAAAAAAAAAAAAAAAAAAAAAAAAAAATGAAAATTCATTTCCCTACCTTTTTTTTTTTTAATACAATTTAAAAAGACATCCGTGAAAAAAAAAGACATCCGTTTTAATTTATTAAAACGAATGGGAGTTGCGTCAGTTTTCAGAATCTTTACAAAACAGATGTCCGTATTTACTTCCCTCCCCGCGAGGGCAG
>OY744555.1:2284099-2329099 GCA_963556195.1 Sepiola atlantica | reverse complement strand
TTATCTTTTCTGTCCTGTCCTCGAGCAGTGAAAGAGAAATCATTCTAGACCGAGGCAATTTTAATTTTTGTCCCAATCTAGAGTGCTCCTTTTTTGTGTGTGTGTGTGGGGGGGGGGGGGCTGGATTTCCCCTTACATCAAAAATCGACAATGTGTCTAACTCTGCTCTCGTGGAGAGGCAAGTAAATAGGGACACTATTGTTCTTAATGTCCGTATTAATAAAACTATTAGACAAGATCTTGTGCGTCCGTATGTGTTTCTCGCCTATGCGTTACTTTGGATTTATTTATTTATTTATTAACTATTAATAGAATATTTATTGGAATCAAAAATAAACAAAATGGAAAAAATTAAAAAAAATTTTTAAGCATCCCGTTTAAAATTTAAATAAAAATGATTATATTTTAAAGACAGTTTTAAAATCAAAACTGGAAATTTCATTTTTAAAGTACATTTATTTTTTTAATAGCAATAACTTTAAAATGGAAAATTTTCACCCATTTTTACCAAATGTTTTACAAGAAAACAATTTACGTAAAAATGTAATATGTTGATTTACCTGACAATGAGGGCTGGATGTGACAAACAGAACTTTACGGGGGGGGGGTCCATTTCTGGCCGGTAACTGATCTGTTTATATAGTTATTGGTTATTATTGACCACTAAAACTAATTAATCGATTATTAGAAATGTTGGAACTCAGCTGCTAAGCGTAAGGTGCCGTAATGTGGGCTATATTTTGTTTAATTTAGTTTTATGCAAAAGGGGTGCAATCTTTTCGTGAAAAGATACAAATTTGTGAAATTTTAATTGATATTAGATATCAACTTAAATATTCCGGGTATCTTTTAGAATGATCAGTACAGTCGCGGACGGGGTCCAAAAAACGAACGAGAACGGGGTTATAAAAATAAATATGCAACAAGTGAGTTTAACCTACGTCGAGAAGAGATATTTGTCTACTTACCTATGATATTTGTTTGTATTTTTACGTACTATAAATGGGATTTTATTAGATGTAAAAAAAAAATTTCTTGTTCATTTTTTACTCGTACTTTTTTCTAGACAAAATGGCGTCTTGTGCTTACTTCCTTACGAGCAAGCGCCATTTTTTTTTTTTTTTTTTGCAAGTTCGTGTGACAAAACTATTGATTTCTAATAAATAGCAGTTGGAACGGTTTAAAAATACAAACAAATATCACAGGTCAGTTTTAAATAAACTTTTATCGACGACAGTTACTTTTATTTGTTGTATATTTGTTTTTTTTTAGCGTTTTCAGCGTACGGATTATAATAAAAGATACCCAATATTCCACATTTCAGTTTCATTTGAGTATTTTAATGGGTTTTAGGGGACATAATATGGACACGACCTCATATTTGAAAATTAAGATATTTCAGTTTTGCACTGAATTTGGTCCTAGGTCATCAGTCACCAATCAAGAAGGTTTTCTGAATTTCAATTTCTTATATTTTAAGCATTTTCTAGCATCAAAATCATAATGGATTTTGATTGAAATAAGGATTCGACAAACTGTTTAGTATCATATAGGTACGTGCAAAAATGGCCGCCTCTTGTACGCATAGTCATGCGTATTAAAAAGCGCTTATCATCAATTAGTTTCCGTGTAAACTTTGATTGTGTTTGAAAGATAAAAGCCTAAACTTAATCTCTAAACGAAAAAAACTGCATATTTACGTGTGAAAAATAAATTATGAAATATGTAAACACGGCGGCCAAAAATTCAGTGAACTTTGAAAACATTACTTGTAAAAATCCCTTGAAACATAAATATAAGTTTTGGGGAACTATTTTAAAGAGAATTGTTAAATTAAAGTCATAAGACAGTGAATTAAAAAAAAATCCCACGTTTTACTAAAAATTAGCAAAATTATACCCCAAAAGGCATAAATTCGTAAAATCCGGCATCACTTAATCGGCGAAGGACTGTTTACCAATTGACTATCGCTATGCAAAATATATGGAAGACAAAAATGTCATAATTTATCATTTTTAACTTTATATATAAAAATGGTTTTGTAATAGTTTATAGAAGTTGAAAAATTATTATCCATTAATTTCTTTATTCTTTTTAAGCTTATAAACAAATTTAAGTATCCTTATTTTGTTATAATAAAGGAAATGCTTATTTAATTAAAATATTTGTGAGTGTACGCAATTAAGATCTTATTTTATTTTTAACTAAAAAGGTTCATATTTAACTTGGTATTAGTTTTTAATTTAGTAATACTCTGAAATTATTGATGACGTCTGTTTATCAATGTTTTTCCTTAGAATTTAACACTCTGAACTGGCAAGATATTTTATATTTAACCAGAGCTAATGTCAAACTAATAGACTTCTTGCAATAGTTGATTCATTTCAGGTGTGGAAACCTGCATCTGTGGCCATGATATGCGACTTATGACAACATTAAAAACCACTGATGGATTTCTGTGGCGTTATTGTGTAAGGAAATTTTCAATTAGGAATAATAGTATTTTTGCAAAATCCAGACTGCCCATCAGAGAGATAATTAAATTTATATATATTGACGAATTTTACCGAGTGTAAAATTCACTTATTTCAAAAACTATTTCCCGTGTTTCATGTTACCCCCCCCCTTCCATTTACGTATTTTTTTCTATTTTTTTCCTTCTGTAATAATTTATTTTAATAAATCATTTTATTTTTCAATGGTGCCGAATGCGTTTTTTTTTTGTTTGTTTTTTATATAAACTTTTTTTACAATAGTAAAATCCATTTTAAGATAATTCGATGTTGAAACTTGAAACTAGAGTTCTCTCCCCCTTATTTGACTCTCCTCAAATTAAAGTTTTTTTTTCGGACCTACAAGCAGCAAAAAAGGCATCCACCAGTGAGAAACAAACGCACCCACCCTCTTTTCGAAGGAGGTAACACCTGAGAACCGAACACTTAACAGATACTACACTCTGATCCCAGCCGGATTTTAATTACTTAAAGTATATAATTGAAACTAAGCACAACATTTTTTTTTAATCGTATCATTTGGTTCAAAGTTCAAAGATAAACTTGAGTATTGTTATTTGGACTTTAAAGTACGTATGTACTCAGCTGATTAGCAGTTATTGAAATAAAAAAATTGGAATTATGACAGATTGGGATTTAGCCAGAGAAATAAACAACCGGTTAAATAATAAAAAGGGAGTGCTTTTACAGATCAACCCCCATGGCTGTCAATATTGGCTCAAGAAAACAGAAAAGGCAACCACGCAAAATGAAACCCGAGTTACCGAAACGGAAAACGATCTAGTTTTATATTATTGCACTGTATTTTCTGTTTTGTAAATTGCTATTCATTTATTATTTTTGTAATTGTATTGTTTGTTTGTTTTTCATTCACGCAGACATTTTACTTGTTTTTTGTTTTTTTTGTAAATTGTTGCATTTTTATTTTTTTTCTGTAATTAAATTTGCAATTGTTCGTTTCAGTTTTGACGTGGTTTGTTGTAGCTTTCGTGTCTGGGTCTAGGAAAATTCCAGGAATGGCTCGCTTTCCAACGGTTTAACCCAACTTTTAAGTATCTGTTCCGATGGATACTGCACGCCTGTCCTGTGCAGTTCTAGGAGGTCCACCCTCCCAGGCTTTGCCTCCCCTCTTTGGGAAGGAGTAAGTTTATTGCTTACTGTCTGAGGCGCCCCTACCGGGGAATGCCGAGGGGGCTGCCCGGGCAATTTTTAAATGGCCAGAGTGCTCACCTCTCGAGCGCTGGCTTTTCAAACCCCACTTTCTCGACCCGATCTTGGGTCACATCTTACTTGTGGGAGTAAGATAAAACTGGCCTTGTGCCTAACTAGGGAGGAGTAAATAAAACCCAACTTTTAATTTTTACAGCAAACGGTTTCCTGTAACGATCTGGGATGGCAGGGTGACGAACAAAAAAGTCAAATAAGAAAATAAAAACCAACACAAATTACAATTGAACAAGGTGAAATAAATTAGTCGTTTTTCGTTTCAGGGTACTTCTACGGAATTTGAACCGAAATGGGTTTCTTTTTTTTTGGGGGGGGGGGTCCACCCTAACTTAAGTTTTAGGTTTAGTTCAGCAAAGGTCGATTTGGTCCAGTTAAAATTTTGTAGAAGCACCAATTTCAGGAACCCGAGTTTCATTTTATGTGATTGCCATTCGGCTATTGTAATCAAATCAGCTAACATTGGCAGCCATGGGGACCGATCTATAAAAGCACTCCTTTTTTTTTTAGCAATTACTTTTGATAATATTTATATCTTTGAACTTTTAAAATAGAAAAAAAAAAAAAAAAAAAAAAAAGTAAATTTTATATCCCCCCCCCCAACTTCTAAAGTTGTATTTCAAATTGTGATTAAACAAACTTAAATTACCAATAAATGTTATTAAGTGTGGAGGGGGGGGGGGTGATTCGTGAAGTTTAGATTTTTTTTTATATACAGTTTGTATTTTTAATTTAATTATTTTTAACATCTCTCTTGGATGACACTGGTTTGACAGGACATTTTTTTTTTTTTACTAACTAGACCTCGACAATTAGACACGATGTAATAATTACATGAAAATTAATTGATAAAAAAATCAATTTGATTAGAGAGTTTTTAATACAAAACTGAATTGGGGGAAATTCTAGAGTGCGCAAAGAAGGCGGCGGCGGCGACGGGTATTTAACCATGAGGTCATTTGGGGGGGGGGGGGGGGTACCCGATTGTAATTTCAGTAGGCGTGAACGATTTTAACTAAAAAAAACTTGATAAGTAAAAAAGGTCAATATTTTAGAATTTATACAGTAAAAAATATAAAAATTGGGTATTTCAGTTTAAATGATAGATAAATAAAAATAGTTTATATATAAAAAAAAAAGATATGAAAAATAAAAGAACTTCATAATTACCCCCCCCCCCAATAAAACAACAATATTTTAACTGTTATATATAAAATGTTTTAAACCTATATGCAAAAATATTGATCTATTTTTCTTTTCTGAAACGAAGTGAATATAGAATAAATACGCGTGGGCAGAAACAGCAACAAAAAATATATATATATATATATATATCTCAAAAAGGAAAAAAAAAACTATAAAAATTAAAACATTTTATTCACTCTAAAAATTAAAAAAAACAAATAGATTTTCACACATTACGTAGACAAGTGATAAAACTTACATAATACAAGAAAACCCCATTCAGTTTTAAGCTAGAAAGCACTACAATGTGATAATAAAAACTAGAAAAAGATATGGGGGATAAATTTTAGTGATGGCAATCGTTAGAAACTGGACCCCCACTTTCTGTCCGGCATTGATGGAATCCGGTCAGAATTCATTCCACAGTAAGAACGAATCTATTTCCATGATGAGAATATTTACAACGTAACACGAACGGACAAATACATGACAATAACACATAGTTCAAAGTAAACAATTAAAGCAACATCCGTACTTACTATTCGTATATAAGCATTTTTAAAAAAGGCTTTTTTGTTACCAGTGACAGTCAAGAGTCCTCGAGTATTTCAAAGCCGGGTTGGAACCAGAAGAAATGACGTCATGAGCTGACACGTCCCTCAACTTCGACTATTAACATTCTGATTTGTTAATAAAACTGTCACGGCCGTACCCACATCGAGCAATGATTTAGATGATGTTAAAATTATATTTACCTAATTTCAACGTTTATTTAATAATAAAAAAGGATTGAAAATGAATATATGTTTATATAAAAAATTTAAAAAAAAAAAAACGGAAAATATTCTTCTTCTTAATTTCTGACGGAAACCGGAAGTTGTATTTATTCACCTCCGACTACCGGAAGAAGAATGTTATTTGTTTATTTATGTCTTTCTTCTGATATCTTTTTTTGTTGCTCAATATTTTCTTCACATGTTCTCTCGGAGAGAGAGGCATCAGAGTGAAATATGTTTCTTTTCTGTCCTGTGAGGCCATCTTCCCAAGCATTACCTCCACATTCGGGAGGGGAGATTGGTTTATCACCTGGTGTCTCTCCCAGGAAATGCCGACATATCCTATCACTGCAAATGTTGCACACGCACTTTTTTGATTTCCATTTTAAACTGACCCTATGTTTAATTTTACTGCAGTGGAAAATACATGTAAATACGATTACTTCACAGAGGGCCGCCCTACGCTTGGATCGGAGTGAAGTATGGTTCTGTTTTGTCCTAGAAGCTGCATCCTCCCAGGCATTAACTCCTCATTCGGGAAGGTGATTGGTTTATTCCGGTTGCATGGGGAATTCGACCGGTCCGATCACGGTAAATATCGCATCCGTCCAGAGAGCCCCCTATTCTTTAAGTCGAACTTTGCTGTGGTGAAATGCAGTAAGAATTTCTGATGCTTCCTCGGTCTTTTGGCTAAGATCAAAGTGTAGTATATGTTCCGACTGTCCTGTGCAGTCATGGGAGGTTAACCCCCTCCCAGGCTTTGCCTCCCCTCTTTGGGGAGGAGTAAGTTTATTGCTTACTGTCTGGGGCGCCCTGCCCAGGCAATTTTTTAAGAAATCCGTACTCTTCCTCTAGAGTACAAATTCCCACCTTCCGACCTTGTGTCACATTCTACTTTGTGGGACGTAGATAAATAGGAGTTAAATATACTTCTGATATTGGCCTAATATAATATCATAGTCGAGTATAGTCCTGTTCGGTCTCGGGATGCCATCCTCCCAGGCATTATCTCATTGGGGGGTCTCGTCTATTTTTGCATCCAACTTCTGACCATTTCCTACATTTTGTGCATACCAGGGAATTCCGACGAATTAATCCCTCCAGAGTCTCCCCTTTGTAGGGAAGTTGCATCTCTCTCACCACGTTAACGTGACCCCCATGTCACATCCAGTCTTTGTGGGCAGAAGGGTAAATAATTACCCCCCCTTTTTTTAATAGCGTTTTCAGTTCAATTAAATATTAAAGATTTAGAAATTTGACGGCACTTGTGCAGTTTAGTAAACAGCGGCAGATAACCCACAGGAAGTAACGACCAATAGATTAAAACATTTTAATAAATTTATTTATTTAATGAAATAGTTTCTGAAAGTAAAACTTTGTAATAAAATAAAGTTTCTTTTCAATAAAGTAACATTTTGACCAAAACATTGTAATAAAATAGTTTTTGAAATTGACAATGATTTTTTTTTTATATAATTTAAAATGTTATAAAACGAACATAATAATAATAATAAAACTATATTTTATTACAATGTTAGTTAAATAAATAAATTTATTAAAATGTTTGAATCTATTGATCGTTACTTCCTGTGGATTATCTGCCGCTAAACTGCACAAGTGCCAATTTGACTCCAATTTTATCAGATAAAACTAAGTTAGAAAATATGTTTCATAATACATCTATACGATTCAATTATTTTTATCATTCAATCTTTTGTGAAAACAATTTATTACTAGCAAATATGTTCCCTTAGATCGCATATTTTTGCTAGCCTGGGAAGATGATGTGACGAACGCACATATGCTATACTGCCCCCCGCTCCCTGAAGAAGATAATGCCTAGGAGGATGATATGACGAACGCACATATGCTATACTGCGCCCCCGCCCCCGAAGAAGATAATGCCTGGGAGGATATGACGAAAGCACATATGCTATACTGCTGCCGCTCCCCGAAGAAGGTAATGCCTGGGAGGATGATATGACGAACGCACATATGCTATACTGCCCCCCCCGCCGCTCCCCGAAGAAGGTAATGCCTGGGAGGATGATATCATGACACCGTAACAGATACTACACTACCCCTCCCCCGAATTGAGATAGTAGATTAATAGAACTAGTTTCGCCTTCAGACAGACAGATACCAAATCTCCATTAGTAATGAATAGCAGTTTCTATAATAAATAATTGGAATTTGGTGCTATACCAAATTTTCAGATTATAAAAACAACTAACAAAATGTTTTTTTTTGATTATACTACCCAAAAAAAGTTTCGTCTAGTCGTATATTTTTGTTAGTATATATGATGACCGAACATATACTACTCCCCTAAGAAAGAGGTAATGCCTGGGAATATGGTATCATGACGAACGAAAATACACTACCCCCACCCCCACAAAAATAAGGAGGTAATGCCTGAGAGGGTAGTCTCATAACAACAGAAAAGATATGACACTACACCCCCCTCCAAAAAAGAGGAGGTAATGTCTGGGAGAATTGAGCATTGAAAGATAGTACATTAGTCTGCAATAGTATAGTAAACTGAATTGAACATTAAAAGATAGTAATAGTATAGTTTCGGTGAAGGTAATGCCTAGGAAGATGGTATCATGGCTTAAGATCATATACTATACTATGCCCTATAAAGAGGAGGTAATGCCTAGGAAGATGATATCATGACGAACGAACATATACTTCATTACCATCTCCCCCCAAAAAAGAGGAGGTAATGCCTATGAGGATGTGTTAATGACAACGGAACAGAAACTACACTATTCCCTCAAAGGGGTAAATAATACCTATAGTATCATGACAACAGAACATATACTACACTACCACACCCATAAATTGAGCATTGAAAGATAGTACAATAGTCTGGACGAGCATCTTACTCCAAACGCATGTGCCTTGGTTTTCTTCTTATTCTGGCCGTGGCAATTCTAGTTTTGGTAGTCACAATTTGCATACATTACAAAAACAACAAACACAGGCATTTTTACACAAGTAACTTGTTGAACACGGGTGTGTGAGTGTTGTTTGAGTCGATAGCTTCTACATTTGAGACAGCCTCCAATCTCTCCAGTTCAGGATCTCTGCTAAGACTAACTCCGTCATATGCCCCTTCTCCATCTGGGCTCAGTGACCATCTGCTCATTGATCTTCTGAACAGTCAGTGTCCCCCAAATATATTCACTCTTGGTCAAAAATTCTAGGGTTTGGTTTGGTTTGGTTCTGTTTTATGACATATCAACCTTTTTTGGGTTATTTAATGCTGAATCTGGTCATTTTGGTCAAAGTTTTTATGCTTCAAGTTCTTTATATCTTCAAATATTTATTAATGGTGTTTCGTTTGGTTGTTCTGTTTTACGGCATATCAACCTTTTTTAGGTTATTTAATGCTGAATCTAGTCATTTTTGTAAAAGTTTTATGCTTCAAGTTCTTTATATCTTCAAATGTTTATTCATGGTGTTTGGTTTGGTTGTTTTGTTTTACGGCATATCAACCTTTTTTGGGTTATTTAATGCTGAATCTGGTCATTTTGTAAAAGTTTTATGCTTCAAGTTCTTTATATCTTCAAATGTTTAGTCATGGTGTTTGGCTTGGTTGATTTGTTTTACGGCATATCAACCTTTTTGGGGTTATTTAATGCTGAATCTGGTCATTTTGTAAAAGTTTTATGCTTAAAGTTCTTTATATCTTCAAATGTTTATTCATGGTGTTTGGTTTGGTTGTTTTGTTTTACGGCATATCAACCTTTTTTGGGTTATTTAATGCTGAATCTGGTCATTTTGTAAAAGCTTTATGCTTCAAGTTCTTTATATCTTCAAATGTTTAGTCATGCTGTTTGGTTTGGTTGTTTTGTTTTACGGCATATCAACCTTTTTTGGGTCATTTAATGCTGAATCTAGTCATTTTGTAAAAGTTTTATGCTTCAAGTTCTTTATATCTTCAAATGTTTAATCATGGTGTTTGGTTTGGTTGTTTTGTTTTACGGCATATCAACCTTTTTTGGGTTATTTAATGCTGAATCTGGTCATTTTGTAAAAGTTTTATGCTTCAAGTTCTTCATATCTTCAAATGTTTAGTCATGGTGTTTGGTTTGGTTGTTTTGTTTTACGGCATATCAACCTTTTTTGGGTTATTTAATGCTGAATCTGGTCATTTTGTAAAAGTTTTATGCTTCAATTACTTTATATCTTCAAATGTTTATCCATGGTGTTTGGTTTGGTTGTTTTGTTTTATGGCATATCAACCTTTTTTGGGTTATTTAATGCCAAATCTGGTCATTTTGTAAAAGTTTTATGCTTCAAGTTCTTTATATCTTCAAATGTTTATTCATGGTGTTTGGTTTGGTTGTTTTGTTTTACGGCATGTCAACCCTTTTCGGGTTATTTAATGCTGAATCTGGTCATTTTGGTAAAAGCTTTATGCTTCAAGTTCTTTATATCTTCAAATGTTTATTCATGGTGTTTGGTTTGGTTGTTTTGTTTTACGGCATATCAACCTTTTTTGGGTCATTTAATGCCGAATCTAGTCATTTTGTAAAAGTTTTATGCTTCAAGTTCTTTATATCTTCAAATGTTTATTGATGGTGTTTGGTTTGGTTGTTTTGTTTTACGGCATATCAACCTTTTTTGGGTTATTTAATACCGAATCTAGTCATTTTGTAAAAGTTTTATGCTTCAAGTTCTTTATATCTTCAAATGTTTATTAATGGTGTTTGGTTTGGTTGTTTTGTTTTACGGCATATCAACCTTTTTTGGGTTATTTTATGCTGAATCTGGTCATTTTGTAAAAGTTTTATGCTTCAAGTTCTTTATATCTTCAAATGTTTATTCATGGTGTTTGGTTTGGTTGTTTTGTTTTACGGCATATCAACCTTTTTTGGGTTATTTAATGCTGAATCTGGTCATTTTGTAAAAGTTTTATGCTTCAAGTTCTTTATATCTTCAAATGTTTAGTCATGCTGTTTGGTTTGGTTGTTTTGTTTTACGGCATATTAACCTTTTTTGGGTTATTTAATGCTGAATCTGGTCATTTTGGTAAAAGCTTTATGCTTCAAGTTCTTTATATCTTCAAATGTTTAGTCATGCTGTTTGGTTTGGTTGTTTTGTTTTACGGCATATCAACCTGTTTTGGGTCATTTAATGCCGAATCTAGTCATTTTGTAAAAGTTTTATGCTTCAAGTTCTTTATATCTTCAAATATTTATTCATGGTGTTTCGTTTGGTTGTTCTGTTTTACGGCATATCAACCTTTTTTAGGTTATTTAATGCCAAATCTAGTCATTTTTGTAAAAGTTTTATGCTTCAAGTTCTTTATATCTTTAAATGTTTATTCATGGTGTTTGGTTTGGTTGTTTTGTTTTACGGCATATCAACCTTTTTTGGGTCATTTAATGCTGAATCTAGTCATTTTGTAAAAGTTTTATGCTTCAAGTTCTTTATATCTTCAAAGGTTTAATCATGGTGTTTGGTTTGGTTGTTTTGTTTTACGGCATATCAACCTTTTTTGGATCATTTAATGCTGAATCTGGTCATTTTGTAAAAGTTGTATGCTTCAAGTACTTTATATCTTCAAATGTTTATCCATGGTGTTTGGTTTGGTTGTTTTGTTTTATGGCATATCAACCTTTTTTGGGTCATTTAATGCTGAATCTAGTCATTTTGTAAAAGTTTTATGCTTCAAGTTCTTTATATCTTCAAAGGTTTAATCATGGTGTTTGGTTTGGTTGTTTTGTTTTACGGCATATCAACCTTTTTTGGGTTATTTAATGCTGAATCTGGTCATTTTGTAAAAGTTTTATTCTTCAAGTTCTTTATATCTTCAAATGTTTATTCATGGTGTTTGGTTTGGTTGTTTTGTTTTACGGCATATCAACCTTTTTTGGGTTATTTAATGCTGAATCTGGTCATTTTGTAAAAGCTTTATGCTTCAAGTTCTTTATATCTTCAAATGTTTATTCATGGTGTTTGGTTTGGTTGTTTTGTTTTACGGCATATCAACCTTTTTTGGGTTATTTAATGCCGAATCTAGTCATTTTGTAAAAGTTTTATGCTTCAAGTTCTTTATATCTTCAAATGTTTATTCATGGTGTTTGGTTTGGTTGTTTTGTTTTACGGCATATCAACCTTTTTTGGGTTATTTAATGCTGAATCTGGTCATTTTGGTAAAAGCTTTATGCTTCAAGTTCTTTATATCTTCAAATGTTTAGTCATGCTGTTTGGTTTGGTTGTTTTGTTTTACGGCATATCAACCTTTTTTGGGTCATTTAATGCTGAATCTAGTCATTTTGTAAAAGTTGTATGCTTCAAGTTCTTTATATCTTCAAATGTTTATTCATGGTGTTTGGTTTGGTTGTTTTGTTTTACGGCATATCAACCTTTTTTGGGTTATTTAATGCCGAATCTAGTCATTTTGTAAAAGTTTTATGCTTCAAGTTCTTTATATCTTCAAATGTTTATTCATGGTGTTTGGTTTGGTTGTTTTGTTTTACGGCATATCAACCTTTTTTGGGTTATTTAATGCTGAATCTGGTCATTTTGTAAAAGTTTTATGCTTCAAGTTCTTTATATCTTCAAATGTTTATTCATGGTGTTTGGTTTGGTTGTTTTGTTTTACGGCATATCAACCTTTTTTGGGTTATTTAATGCTGAATCTGGTCATTTTGGTAAAAGCTTTATGCTTCAAGTTCTTTATATCTTCAAATGTTTAGTCATGCTGTTTGGTTTGGTTGTTTTGTTTTACGGCATATCAACCTTTTTTGGGTTATTTAATGCTGAATCTGGTCATTTTGTAAAAGTTTTATGCTTCAAGTTCTTTATATCTTCAAATGTTTATTCATGGTGTTTGGTTTGGTTGTTTTGTTTTACGGCATATCAACCTTTTTTGGGTTATTTAATGCTGAATCTGGTCATTTTGGTAAAAGCTTTATGCTTCAAGTTCTTTATATCTTCAAATGTTTAGTCATGCTGTTTGGTTTGGTTGTTTTGTTTTACGGCATATCAACCTTTTTTGGGTCATTTAATGCCGAATCTAGTCATTTTGTAAAAGTTTTATGCTTCAAGTTCTTTATATCTTCAAATATTTATTCATGGTGTTTCGTTTGGTTGTTCTGTTTTACGGCATATCAACCTTTTTTAGGTTATGTAATGCCAAATCTAGTCATTTTTGTAAAAGTTTTATGCTTCAAGTTCTTTATATCTTCAAATGTTTATTCATGGTGTTTGGTTTGGTTGTTTTGTTTTACGGCATATCAACCTTTTTTGGGTTATTTAATGCTGAATCTGGTCATTTTGTAAAAGTTTTATGCTTCAAGTTCTTTATATCTTCAAATGTTTATTCATGGTGTTTGGTTTGGTTGTTTTGTTTAACGGCATATCAACTTTTTTGGGGTTATTTAATGCTGAATCTGGTCATTTTGGTAAAAGCTGTATGCTTCAAGTTCTTTATATCTTCAAATGTTTAGTCATGGTGTTTTGTTTGGTTGTTTTGTTTTACGGCATATCAACCTTTTTTGGGTTATTTAATGCTGAATCTGGTCATTTTGTAAAAGTTTTATGCTTCAAGTTCTTTATATCTTCAAATGTTTATTCATGGTGTTTGGTTTGGTTGTTTTGTTTTACGGCATATCAACCTTTTTTGGGTATTTCATGCTGAATCTGGTCATTTTGTAAAAGTTTTATGCTTCAAGTTCTTTATATCTTCAAATGTTTATTCATGGTGTTTGGTTTGGTTGTTTTGTTTTACGGCATATCAACCTTTTTTGGGTTATTTAATGCTGAATCTGGTCATTTTGTAAAAGTTTTATTCTTCAAGTTCTTTATATCTTCAAATGTTTATTCATGGTGTTTGGTTTGGTTGTTTTGTTTTACGGCATATAAACCTTTTTTGGGTTATTTAATGCTGAATCTGGTCATTTTGTAAAAGTTTTATGCTTCAAGTTCTTTATATCTTCAAATGTTTATTCATGGTGTTTGGTTTGGTTGTTTTGTTTTACGGCATATTAACCTTTTTTGGGTTATTTAATGCTGAATCTGGTCATTTTGTAAAAGTTTTATGCTTCAAGTTCTTTATATCTTCAAATGTTTATTCATGGTGTTTGGTTTGGTTGTTTTGTTTTACGGCATATCAACCTTTTTTGGGTTATTTAATGCTGAATCTGGTCATTTTGTAAAAGTTTTATGCTTCAAGTTCTTTATATCTTCAAATGTTTATTCATGGTGTTTGGTTTGGTTGTTTTGTTTTACGGCATATCAACCCTTTTCGGGTTATTTAATGCTGAATCTGGTCATTTTGGTAAAAGCTTTATGCTTCAAGTTCTTTATATCTTCAAATGTTTAGTCATGCTGTTTGGTTTGGTTGTTTTGTTTTACGGCATATCAACCTTTTTTGGGTCATTTAATGCTGAATCTAGTCATTTTGTAAAAGTTTTATGCTTCAAGTTCTTTATATCTTCAAATGTTTATTCATGGTGTTTGGTTTGGTTGTTTTGTTTTACGGCATATCAACCTTTTTTGGGTTATTTAATGCTGAATCTAGTCATTTTGTAAAAGTTTTATGCTTCAAGTTCTTTATATCTTCAAATGTTTAGTCATGGTGTTTGGTTTGGTTGATTTGTTTTACGGCATATCAACCTTTTTTGGATCATTTAATGCTGAATCTGGTCATTTTGTAAAAGTTGTATGCTTCAAGTACTTTATATCTTCAAATGTTTATCCATGGTGTTTGGTTTGGTTGTTTTGTTTTATGGCATATCAACCTTTTTTGGGTTATTTAATGCTGAATCTGGTCATTTTGTAAAAGTTTTATGCTTCAAGTTCTTTATATCTTCAAATGTTTAGTCATGCTGTTTGGTTTGGTTGTTTTGTTTTACGGCATATCAACCTTTTTTGGGTCATTTAATGCTGAATCTAGTCATTTTGTAAAAGTTGTATGCTTCAAGTTCTTTATATCTTCAAATGTTTATTCATGGTGTTTGGTTTGGTTGTTTTGTTTTACGGCATATCAACCTTTTTTGGGTTATTTAATGCCGAATCTAGTCATTTTGTAAAAGTTTTATGCTTCAAGTTCTTTATATCTTCAAATGTTTATTCATGGTGTTTGGTTTGGTTGTTTTGTTTTACGGCATATCAACCTTTTTTGGGTTATTTAATGCTGAATCTGGTCATTTTGTAAAAGTTTTATGCTTCAAGTTCTTTATATCTTCAAATGTTTATTCATGGTGTTTGGTTTGGTTGTTTTGTTTTACGGCATATCAACCTTTTTTGGGTTATTTAATGCTGAATCTGGTCATTTTGGTAAAAGCTTTATGCTTCAAGTTCTTTATATCTTCAAATGTTTAGTCATGCTGTTTGGTTTGGTTGTTTTGTTTTACGGCATATCAACCTTTTTTGGGTCATTTAATGCCGAATCTAGTCATTTTGTAAAAGTTTTATGCTTCAAGTTCTTTATATCTTCAAATATTTATTCATGGTGTTTCGTTTGGTTGTTCTGTTTTACGGCATATCAACCTTTTTTAGGTTATGTAATGCCAAATCTAGTCATTTTTGTAAAAGTTTTATGCTTCAAGTTCTTTATATCTTCAAATGTTTATTCATGGTGTTTGGTTTGGTTGTTTTGTTTTACGGCATATCAACCTTTTTTGGGTTATTTAATGCTGAATCTGGTCATTTTGTAAAAGTTTTATGCTTCAAGTTCTTTATATCTTCAAATGTTTATTCATGGTGTTTGGTTTGGTTGTTTTGTTTAACGGCATATCAACTTTTTTGGGGTTATTTAATGCTGAATCTGGTCATTTTGGTAAAAGCTGTATGCTTCAAGTTCTTTATATCTTCAAATGTTTAGTCATGCTGTTTGGTTTGGTTGTTTTGTTTTACGGCATATCAACCTGTTTTGGGTCATTTAATGCTGAATCTAGTCATTTTGTAAAAGTTTTATGCTTCAAGTTCTTTATATCTTCAAATGTTTATTCATGGTGTTTGGTTTGGTTGATTTGTTTTACGGCATATCAACCTTTTTGGGGTTATTTAATGCTGAATCTGGTCATTTTGTAAAAGTTTTATGCTTCAAGTTCTTTATATCTTCAAATGTTTATTCATGGTGTTTTGTTTGGTTGTTTTGTTTTACGGCATATCAACCTTTTTTGGGTTATTTAATGCTGAATCTGGTCATTTTGTAAAAGTTTTATGCTTCAAGTTCTTTATATCTTCAAATGTTTATTCATGGTGTTTGGTTTGGTTGTTTTGTTTTACGGCATATCAACCTTTTTTGGGTATTTCATGCTGAATCTGGTCATTTTGTAAAAGTTTTATGCTTCAAGTTCTTTATATCTTCAAATGTTTATTCATGGTGTTTGGTTTGGTTGTTTTGTTTTACGGCATATCAACCTTTTTTGGGTTATTTAATGCTGAATCTGGTCATTTTGTAAAAGTTTTATTCTTCAAGTTCTTTATATCTTCAAATGTTTATTCATGGTGTTTGGTTTGGTTGTTTTGTTTTACGGCATATAAACCTTTTTTGGGTTATTTAATGCTGAATCTGGTCATTTTGTAAAAGTTTTATGCTTCAAGTTCTTTATATCTTCAAATGTTTATTCATGGTGTTTGGTTTGGTTGTTTTGTTTTACGGCATATTAACCTTTTTTGGGTTATTTAATGCTGAATCTGGTCATTTTGTAAAAGTTTTATGCTTCAAGTTCTTTATATCTTCAAATGTTTATTCATGGTGTTTGGTTTGGTTGTTTTGTTTTACGGCATATCAACCTTTTTTGGGTTATTTAATGCTGAATCTGGTCATTTTGTAAAAGTTTTATGCTTCAAGTTCTTTATATCTTCAAATGTTTATTCATGGTGTTTGGTTTGGTTGTTTTGTTTTACGGCATATCAACCCTTTTCGGGTTATTTAATGCTGAATCTGGTCATTTTGGTAAAAGCTTTATGCTTCAAGTTCTTTATATCTTCAAATGTTTAGTCATGCTGTTTGGTTTGGTTGTTTTGTTTTACGGCATATCAACCTTTTTTGGGTCATTTAATGCTGAATCTAGTCATTTTGTAAAAGTTTTATGCTTCAAGTTCTTTATATCTTCAAATGTTTATTCATGGTGTTTGGTTTGGTTGTTTTGTTTTACGGCATATCAACCTTTTTTGGGTTATTTAATGCTGAATCTAGTCATTTTGTAAAAGTTTTATGCTTCAAGTTCTTTATATCTTCAAATGTTTAGTCATGGTGTTTGGTTTGGTTGATTTGTTTTACGGCATATCAACCTTTTTTGGATCATTTAATGCTGAATCTGGTCATTTTGTAAAAGTTGTATGCTTCAAGTACTTTATATCTTCAAATGTTTATCCATGGTGTTTGGTTTGGTTGTTTTGTTTTATGGCATATCAACCTTTTTTGGGTTATTTAATGCTGAATCTGGTCATTTTGTAAAAGTTTTATGCTTCAAGTTCTTTATATCTTCAAATGTTTATTCATGGTGTTTGGTTTGGTTGTTTTGTTTTACGGCATATCAACCTTTTTTGGGTTATTTAATGCTGAATCTGGTCATTTTGTAAAAGTTTTATGCTTCAAGTTCTTTATATCTTCAAATGTTTATTCATGGTGTTTGGTTTGGTTGTTTTGTTTTACGGCATATCAACCTTTTTTGGGTTATTTAATGCTGAATCTGGTCATTTTGTAAAAGTTTTATGCTTCAAGTTCTTTATATCTTCAAATGTTTATTCATGGTGTTTGGTTTGGTTGTTTTGTTTTACGGCATATCAACCTTTTTTGGGTTATTTAATGCTGAATCTGGTCATTTTGTAAAAGTTTTATTCTTCAATTTCTTTATATCTTCAAATGTTTATTCATGGTGTTTGGTTTGGTTGTTTTGTTTTACGGCATATCAACCTTTTTTGGGTTATTTAATGCTGAATCTGGTCATTTTGTAAAAGCTTTATGCTTCAAGTTCTTTATATCTTCAAATGTTTATTCATGGTGTTTGGTTTGGTTGTTTTGTTTTACGGCATATCAACCTTTTTTGGGTTATTTAATGCTGAATCTGGTCATTTTGTAAAAGTTTTATGCTTCAAGTTCTTTATATCTTCAAATGTTTATTCATGGTGTTTTGTTTTACGGCATATCAACCTTTTTTGGGTTATTTAATGCTGAATCTGGTCATTTTGTAAAAGTTTTATGCTTCAAGTTCTTTATATCTTCAAATGTTTATTCATGGTGTTTGGTTTGGTTGTTTTGTTTTACGGCATATCAACCTTTTTTGGGTTATTTAATGCTGAATCTGGTCATTTTGTAAAAGTTTTATGCTTCAAGTTCTTTATATCTTCAAATGTTTATTCATGGTGTTTGGTTTGGTTGTTTTGTTTTACGGCATATCAACCTTTTTTGGGTTATTTAATGCTGAATCTGGTCATTTTGTAAAAGTTTTATGCTTCAAGTTCTTTATATCTTCAAATGTTTATTCATGGTGTTTGGTTTGGTTGTTTTGTTTTACAGCATATCAACCCTTTTCGGGTTATTTAATGCTGAATCTGGTCATTTTGGTAAAAGCTTTATGCTTCAAGTTCTTTATATCTTAAAATGTTTATTCATGGTGTTTGGTTTGGTTGTTTTGTTTTACGGCATATCAACCTTTTTTGGGTTATTTAATGCTGAATCTGGTCATTTTGTAAAAGTTTTATGCTTCAAGTTCTTTATATCTTCAAATGTTTATTCATGGTGTTTGGTTTGGTTGTTTTGTTTTACGGCATATCAACCTTTTTTGGGTTATTTAATGCTGAATCTGGTCATTTTGGTAAAAGCTTTATGCTTCAAGTTCTTTATATCTTCAAATGTTTAGTCATGCTGTTTGGTTGGGTTGTTTTGTTTTACGGCATATCAACCTTTTTTGGGTCATTTAATGCCGAATCTAGTCATTTTGTAAAAGTTTTATGCTTCAAGTTCTTTATATCTTCAAATATTTATTCATGGTGTTTCGTTTGGTTGTTCTGTTTTACGGCATATCAACCTTTTTTAGGTTATTTAATGCCAAATCTAGTCATTTTTGTAAAAGTTTTATGCTTCAAGTTCTTTATATCTTCAAATGTTTATTCATGGTGTTTGGTTTGGTTGTTTTGTTTTACGGCATATCAACCTTTTTTGGGTTATTTAATGCTGAATCTGGTCATTTTGTAAAAGTTTTATGCTTCAAGTTCTTTATATCTTCAAATGTTTATTCATGGTGTTTGGTTTGGTTGTTTTGTTTTACGGCATATTAACCTTTTTTGGGTTATTTAATGCTGAATCTGGTCATTTTGGTAAAAGCTTTATGCTTCAAGTTCTTTATATCTTCAAATGTTTAGTCATGCTGTTTGGTTTGGTTGTTTTGTTTTACGGCATATCAACCTTTTTTGATTCATTTAATGCTGAATCTAGTCATTTTGTAAAAGTTTTATGCTTCAAGTTATTTATATCTTCAAATTTTTATTCATGGTGTTTGGTTTGGTTGTTTTGTTTTACGGCATATCAACCTTTTTTGGGTTATTTAATGCTGAATCTGGTCATTTTGTAAAAGTTTTATTCTTCAAGTTCTTTATATCTTCAAATGTTTATTCATGGTGTTTGGTTTGGTTGTTTTGTTTTACGGCATATCAACCTTTTTTGGGTTATTTAATGCTGAATCTGGTCATTTTGTAAAAGCTTTATGCTTCAAGTTCTTTATATCTTCAAATGTTTATTCATGGTGTTTGGTTTGGTTGTTTTGTTTTACGGCATATCAACCTTTTTTGGGTTATTTAATGCTGAATCTGGTCATTTTGTAAAAGTTTTATTCTTCAAGTTCTTTATATCTTCAAATGTTTATTCATGGTGTTTGGTTTGGTTGTTTTGTTTTACGGCATATCAACCTTTTTTGGGTTATTTAATGCTGAATCTGGTCATTTTGTAAAAGTTTTATGCTTCAAGTTCTTTATATCTTCAAATGTTTATTCATGGTGTTTGGTTTGGTTGTTTTGTTTTACGGCATATCAACCTTTTTTGGGTCATTTAATGCTGAATCTAGTCATTTTGTAAAAGTTTTATGCTTCAAGTTCTTTATATCTTCAAATGTTTATTCATGGTGTTTGGTTTGGTTGTTTTGTTTTACGGCATATCAACCTTTTTTGGGTTATTTAATGCTGAATCTGGTCATTTTGTAAAAGTTTTATGCTTCAAGTTCTTTATATCTTCAAATGTTTAGTCATGGTGTTTGGTTTGGTTGTTTTGTTTTACGGCATATCAACCTTTTTTGGGTTATTTAATGCTGAATCTGGTCATTTTGTAAAAGTTTTATGCTTCAAGTTCTTTATATCTTCAAATGTTTATTCATGGTGTTTGGTTTGGTTGTTTTGTTTTACGGCATATCAACCCTTTTCGGGTTATTTAATGCTGAATCTGGTCATTTTGGTAAAAGCTTTATGCTTCAAGTTCTTAATATCTTCAAATGTTTATTCATGGTGTTTGGTTTGGTTGTTTTGTTTTACGGCATATCAACCTTTTTTGGGTTATTTAATGCCGAATCTAGTCATTTTGTAAAAGTTTTATGCTTCAAGTTCTTTATATCTTCAAATGTTTATTCATGGTGTTTGGTTTGGTTGTTTTGTTTTACGGCATATCAACCTTTTTTGGGTTATTTAATGCTGAATCTGGTCATTTTGTAAAAGTTTTATTCTTCAAGTTCTTTATATCTTCAAATGTTTATTCATGGTGTTTGGTTTGGTTGTTTTGTTTTACGGCATATCAACCTTTTTTGGGTTATTTAATGCTGAATCTGGTCATTTTGTAAAAGCTTTATGCTTCAAGTTCTTTATATCTTCAAATGTTTATTCATGGTGTTTGGTTTGGTTGTTTTGTTTTACGGCATATCAACCTTTTTTGGGTTATTTAATGCTGAATCTGGTCATTTTGTAAAAGTTTTATTCTTCAAGTTCTTTATATCTTCAAATGTTTATTCATGGTGTTTGGTTGTTTTGTTTTACGGCATATCAACCTTTTTTGGGTTATTTAATGCTGAATCTGGTCATTTTGTAAAAGTTTTATGCTTCAAGTTCTTTATATCTTCAAATGTTTATTCATGGTGTTTGGTTTGGTTGTTTTGTTTTACGGCATATCAACCTTTTTTGGGTTATTTAATGCTGAATCTGGTCATTTTGTAAAAGTTTTATGCTTCAAGTTTATTATATCTTCAAATGTTTATTCATGGTGTTTGGTTTGGTTGTTTTGTTTTACGGCATATCAACCTTTTTTGGGTTATTTAATGCTGAATCTGGTCATTTTGTAAAAGTTTTATGCTTCAAGTTCTTTATATCTTCAAATGTTTATTCATGGTGTTTGGTTTGGTTGTTTTGTTTTACGGCATATCAACCCTTTTCGGGTTATTTAATGCTGAATCTGGTCATTTTGGTAAAAGCTTTATGCTTCAAGTTCTTTATATCTTCAAATGTTTAGTCATGCTGTTTGGTTTGGTTGTTTTGTTTTACGGCATATCAACCTTTTTTGGGTCATTTAATGCTGAATCTAGTCATTTTGTAAAAGTTTTATGCTTCAAGTTCTTTATATCTTCAAATGTTTATTCATGGTGTTTGGTTTGGTTTGGTTGTTTTGTTTTACGGCATATCAACCTTTTTTGGGTTATTTAATGCTGAATCTGGTCATTTTGTAAAAGCTTTATGCTTCAAGTTCTTTATATCTTCAAATGTTTATTCATGGTGTTTGGTTTGGTTGTTTTGTTTTACGGCATATCAACCTTTTTTGGGTTATTTAATGCTGAATCTGGTCATTTTGTAAAAGTTTTATGCTTCAAGTTCTTTATATCTTCAAATGTTTATTCATGGTGTTTGGTTTGGTTGTTTTGTTTTACGGCATATCAACCTTTTTTGGGTTATTTAATGCTGAATCTGGTCATTTTGTAAAAGTTTTATGCTTCAAGTTCTTTATATCTTCAAATGTTTATTCATGGTGTTTGGTTTGGTTGTTTTGTTTTACGGCATATCAACCTTTTTTTGGTTATTTAATGCTGAATCTGGTCATTTTGTAAAAGTTTTATGCTTCAAGTTCTTTATATCTTCAAATGTTTATTCATGGTGTTTGGTTTGGTTGTTTTGTTTTACGGCATATCAACCTTTTTTGGGTTATTTAATGCTGAATCTGGTCATTTTGTAAAAGTTTTATGCTTCAAGTTCTTTATATCTTCAAATGTTTATTCATGGTGTTTGGTTTGGTTGTTTTGTTTTACGGCATATCAACCCTTTTCGGGTTATTTAATGCTGAATCTGGTCATTTTGGTAAAAGCTTTATGCTTCAAGTTCTTAATATCTTCAAATGTTTATTCATGGTGTTTGGTTTGGTTGTTTTGTTTTACGGCATATCAACCTTTTTTGGGTTATTTAATGCCGAATCTAGTCATTTTGTAAAAGTTTTATGCTTCAAGTTCTTTATATCTTCAAATGTTTATTCATGGTGTTTGGTTTGGTTGTTTTGTTTTACGGCATATCAACCTTTTTTGGGTTATTTAATGCTGAATCTGGTCATTTTGTAAAAGTTTTATGCTTCAAGTTCTTTATATCTTCAAATGTTTATTCATGGTGTTTGGTTTGGTTGTTTTGTTTTACGGCATATCAACCTTTTTTGGGTTATTTAATGCTGAATCTGGTCATTTTGGTAAAAGCTTTATGCTTCAAGTTCTTTATATCTTCAAATATTTAGTCATGCTGTTTGGTTTGGTTGTTTTGTTTTACGGCATATCAACCTTTTTTTGGGTCATTTAATGCTGAATCTAGTCATTTTGTAAAAGTTTTATGCTTCAAGTTCTTTATATCTTCAAATGTTTATTCATGGTGTTTGGTTTGGTTGTTTTGTTTTACGGCATATCAACCTTTTTTGAGTTATTTAATGCCGAATCTAGTCATTTTGTAAAAGTTTTATGCTTCAAGTTCTTTATATCTTCAAATGTTTATTCATGGTGTTTGGTTTGGTTGTTTTGTTTTACAGCATATCAACCTTTTTTGGGTTATTTAATGCTGAATCTGGTCATTTTGTAAAAGTTTTATGCTTCAAGTTCTTTATATGTTCAAATGTTTAATCATGGTTTTTGGTTTGGTTGTTTTGTTTTACGGCATATCAACCCTTTTCGGGTTATTTTATGCTGAATCCGATCATTTTGGTAAAAGTTTTATGCTTCAAGTTCTTTATATCTTCAAATGTTTATTCATGGTTTTCGGTTTGGTTGTTTTGTTTTACGACATATCAACCCTTTTCGGGTTATTTAGTGCTGAATCTGGTCATTTTGGTAAAAGCTTTATGCTTCAAGTTCTTTATATCTTCAAATGTTTATTCATGGTTTTTGGTTTGGTGGTTTTATTTTACGACATATCAACCCTTTTCGGGTTATTTAATGCTGAATCTGGTCATTTTGGTAAAAGCTTTATGCTTCAAGTTCTTTATATCTTCAAATGTTTATTCATGGTTTTCGGTTTGGTTTGAAATTGTTTTTTGATTTTGCAGAACATGATTGAGTTTTGCAAAAAAAACAATAAAACATCAATGTTTGGTGCATTTTTAGTCAGGAAGTCAATAACTTCAGACAGCCTTATCTGGTAGCGCAAGTTCGAAAATCCTAGATGTCCAATTGTTTCTTAGCCCACTGCCACAAACTGGCCCACCGCACCTTCCTCAGCCCACTTTCTCCATCGCTACCGGCTAGCCAAAAAGTTAACAAACCACTTTCATGATGTCACTGGTCTGTGTGGCACAATAGGTTAATAGCTTTCATATTGTCATTTATTTCCTCAACAATCTCTCCCGGTGGTCCTGATTGTGAGGGTGGGGCAGTCTATAATATCACAAGTATAGTACAACTTCAGACAGACAGATACTCTATTAGAATAGATTTTTAGAAGGGGGTTCAGCTTTTTATGTAAGTTTAATGCAAAATGTATCTACCTGATTTTTTTACCTGTCAAAATAAAACTATTTACAAAATCTAAATTTCAAAATAAAACTATTTACAAAATAGAACTATTTACAAAATCTAAATTTCAAAATAAAACTATTTACAAAATCTAAATTTAAAAATAAAACTATTTACAAAATAGAACTATTTACAAAACCTAAATTTCAAAATAAAACTATTTACAAAATCTAAATTTCAAAATAAAACTATTTACAAAATCGAAATTTCAAAATAAAACTATTGACAAAATCTAAATTTCAAATTAGAACTATTTACAAAATCTAAATTTCAAAATATTACTATTTACAAAATCTAAATTTCAAAATAAAACTATTTACAAAATCTAAATTTCAAAAAAGAACTATTTACAAAATCTAAATTTCAAAAAAGAACTATTTACAAAATCTAAATTTCAAAATAAAACTATTGACAAAATCTAAATTTCAAAATAAAACTATTTACAAAATCTAAATTTCAAAATAAAACTATTTACAAAATCTAAATTTCAAAATAAAACTATTGACAAAATCTAAATTTCAAAATAAAACTATTTACAAAATCTAAATTTCAAATTAGAACTATTTACAAAATCTAAATTTCAAAATATAACTATTTACAAAATCTAAATTTCAAAATAAAACTATTTACAAAATCTAAATTTCAAAATATAACTATTTACAAAATCTAAATTTCAAAATAAAACTATTGACAAAATCTAAATTTCAAAATAAAACTATTTACAAAATCTAAATTTCAAAATAAAACTATTTACAAAATCTAAATTTCAAAATAAAACTATTTACAAAATCTAAATTTCAAAATAAAACTATTTACAAAATCTAAATTTCAAAATAAAACTATTTACAAAATCTAAATTTCAAAATAAAACTATTAACAAAATCTAAATTTCAAAATAAAACTATTTACAAAATCTAAATTTCAAAATAAAACTATTTACAAAATCGAAATTTCAAAATAGAACTATTTACAAAATCTAAATTTCAAAATAAAACTATTTACAAAATCTAAATTTCAAAATATAACTATTTACAAAATCTAAATTTCAAAATAAAACTATTTACAAACTCTAAATTTCAAAATAAAACTATTTACAAAATCTAAATTTCAAAATAAAACTATTTACAAAATCTAAATGTCAAATTAGAACTATTTACAAAATCTAAATTTCAAATTAGAACTATTTACAAAATCTAAATTTCAAAATATAACTATTTACAAAATCTAAATTTCAAAATAAAACTATTTACAAAATCTAAATTTCAAAATAGAAGTATTTACAAAATCTAAATTTCAAAATAGAACTATGTACAAAATCTAAATTTCAAAATAGAAGTATTTACAAAATCTACATTTCAAAATAGAACTATTTACAAAATCGAAATTTCAAAATAAAACTATTTACAAAATCGAAATTTCAAAACAAAACTATTTACAAAATCGAAATTTCAAAATAAAACTATTTACAAAATGAAATTTCAAAATAAAACTATTGACAAAATCGAAATTTCAAAATAAAACTATTTACAAAATCGAAATTTCAAAATAAAACTAGTTACAAAATCGAAATTTCAAAATAAAACTATTTACAAAATCTAAATGACAAAATAAAACTATTTACAAAATATAAATTTCAAAATAAAACTATTTACAAAATCGAAATTTCAAAATAAAACTATTTACAAAATAGAACTATTTACAAAATCGAAATTTCAAAATAAAACTATTTACAAAATCGAAATTTCAAAATAAAACTATTTACAAAATCGAATTTTCAAAATTAAACTATTTACAAAATCGAAATTTCAAAATAAAACTATTTACAAACTCTAAATTTCAAAATAAAACTATTTACAAACTCTAAATTTCAAAATAGAAGTATTTACAAAATCTAAATTTCAAAATAAAACTATTTACAAAATCGAAATTTCAAAATAAAACTATTTACAAAATCGAAATTTCAAAATAAAACTATTTACAAAATATAAATTTCAAAATAAAACTATTTACAAAATCGAAATTTCAAAATAGAAGTATTTACGAAATCTAAATTTCAAAATAAAACTATTTACAAAATCTAAATTTCAAAATAAAACTATTTACAAAATCGAAATTTCAAAATAAAACTATTTACAAAATCTAAATTTCAAAATAAAACTATTTACAAACTCTAAATTTCAAAATAGAAGTATTTACAAAATCTAAATTTAAAAATAAAACTATTTACAAAATCTAAATTTCAAATTAAAACTATTTACAAAATCGAAATTTCAAAATAAAACTATTTACAAAATCGAAATTTCAAAATAAAACTATTTACAAAATCGAAATGTCAAAATAAAACTATTTACAAAATCTAAATTTCAAAATACAACTATTTACAAAATCGAAATTTCAAAATAAAACTATTTACAAAATCGAAATTTCAAAATAAAACTATTTACGAAATCGAAATTTCAAAATAAAACTATTAACAAAATCTAAATTTCAAAATAGAAGTATTTACAAAATCTAAATTTCAAAATAAAACTATTTACAAAATCTAAATTTCAAAATAAAACTATTTACAAAATCGAAATTTCAAAATAAAACTATTTACAAACTCTAAATTTCAAAATAAAACTATTTACAAACTCTAAATTTCAAAATAGAAGTATTTACAAAATCGAAATTTCAAAATAAAACTATTTACAAAATGAAATTTCAAAATAAAACTATTGACAAAATCGAAATTTCAAAATAAAACTATTTACAAAATCGAAATTTCAAAATAAAACTAGTTACAAAATCGAAATTTCAAAATAAAACTATTTACAAAATCTAAATGACAAAATAAAACTATTTACAAAATATAAATTTCAAAATAAAACTATTTACAAAATCGAAATTTCAAAATAAAACTATTTACAAAATAGAACTATTTACAAAATCGAAATTTCAAAATAGAAGTATTTACAAAATCGAAATTTCAAAATAAAACTATTTACAAAATCGAAATTTCAAAATAAAACTATTTACAAAATCGAAATTTCAAAATAAAACTATTTACAAAATATAAATTTCAAAATAAAACTATTTACAAAATCGAAATTTCAAAATAGAAGTATTTACGAAATCTAAATTTCAAAATAAAACTATTTACAAAATCTAAATTTCAAAATAAAACTATTTACAAAATCGAAATTTCAAAATAAAACTATTTACAAACTCTAAATTTCAAAATAAAACTATTTACAAACTCTAAATTTCAAAATAGAAGTATTTACAAAATCTAAATTTAAAAATAAAACTATTTACAAAATCTAAATTTCAAATTAAAACTATTTACAAAATCGAAATTTCAAAATAAAACTATTTACAAAATCGATATTTCAAAATAAAACTATTTACAAAATCGAAATGTCAAAATAAAACTATTTACAAAATCTAAATTTCAAAATACAACTATTTACAAAATCGAAATTTCAAAATAAAACTATTTACAAAATCGAAATTTCAAAATAAAACTATTTACGAAATCGAAATTTCAAAATAAAACTATTAACAAAATCTAAATTTCAAAATAGAAGTATTTACAAAATCTAAATTTCAAAATAAAACTATTTACAAAATCTAAATTTCAAAATAAAACTATTTACAAAATCGAAATTTCAAAATAAAACTATTTACAAACTCTAAATTTCAAAATAAAACTATTTACAAACTCTAAATTTCAAAATAGAAGTATTTACAAAATCTAAATTTCAAAATAAAACTATTTACAAAATCTAAATTTCAAAATAAAACTATTTACAAAATCGAAATTTCAAAATAAAACTATTTACAAAATCGAAATTTCAAAATAAAACTATTTACAAACTCTAAATTTCAAAATAAAACTATTTACAAACTCTAAATTTCAAAATAAAACTATTGACAAAATCTAAATTTCAAAATAAAACTATTTACAAAATCTAAATTTCAAAATAAAACTATTGACAAAATCTAAATTTCAAAATAAAACTATTTACAAAATCGAAATTTCAAAATAAAACTATTTACAAAATCGAAATGTCAAAATAAAACTATTTACAAAATCGAAATTTAAAAATTGAACTATTTACAAAATCGAAATTTCAAAATAAAACTATTTACAAGATCGAAATGTCAAAATAAAACTATTTACAAAATCGAAATGTCAAAATAAAACTATTTACAAAATCGAAATTTCAAAATTAAACTATTTACAAAATCGAAATTTCAAAATAAAACTATTTACAAACTCTAAATTTCAAAATAAAACTATTTACAAACTCTAAATTTCAAAATAAAACTATTTACAAAATCGAAATTTCAAAATAAAACTATTTACAAACTCTAAATTTAAAAATAGAAGTATTTACAAAATCTAAATTTCAAAATAAAACTATTTACAAAATCTAAATTTCAAAATAAAACTATTTACAAAATCGAAATTTGAAAATAAAACTATTTACAAACTCTAAATTTCAAAATAAAACTATTTACAAACTCTAAATTTCAAAATAGAAGTATTTACAAAATCTAAATTTCAAAATAAAACTATTTACAAAATCTAAATTTCAAAATAAAACTATTTACAAAATCGAAATGTCAAAATAAAACTATTTACAAAATCGAAATTTCAAAATAAAACTATTTACAAAATCGAAATTTCAAAATAAAACTATTTACAAAATCGAAATTTCAAAATTAAACTATTTACAAAATCGAAATTTCAAAATAAAACTATTTACAAAATCTAAATTTCAAAATAAAACTATTTACAAACTCTAAATTTCAAAATAAAACTATTTACAAAATCGAAATTTCAAAATAAAACTATTTACAAAATCGAAATTTCAAAATAAAACTATTTACAAAATCGAAATTTCAATGGTTAATACTTATCTAAATAAAAAGTGAACAGTAAACTTTTCAGAACAGTTTTTTTTTATACTATGAGAAGTTTCTGTCCAATAATCGGTAATTGAACAAGTTCATCTAGAAATAAAACTGAGAGGTTAATTCCTATTTCAGTCACCCAAATTATCTAGAGCAGGGGCGGGCAACCTCTGGCCCGCGGGCCACATCCGGCCTGTGAAGGCTTAGCGTCCAGCCCGCCACCCTGCTATGCTTAATTATTGCAATCCGACCTGCGGACCTCCCATAAAACTCATATCATTTTGTGACATAGACATAAAGTAGGTTTCAATTAAGATTTACAGTGGGATGAAAATGTATAAATATCAGCGAGCGATGATGCATGTATATTTCATTTTTCTTTAACTATTAATTTCAAATCCTTGGCCTGAGATAAAAATAGAAAAAGAGAAAGAGGAAACGAGAGATGAGGAAAGGGCTTAAAACAGAGAACTTATGTGAGGTGTGTCAAAACGAATGCTGGATCAACTTGCTACTTCCCCTGTCATTATTTTTTATTATTGCAAAATGGCTCTTCGTCGGCGCCTTTTATAATATCCCATACAGAAGTCTCTTGAGAAAAAATATCAGATTTTGTAGAGTGTTCAATGCAATTATCGAACAATTTATTCATGTAAACAAAATATAGTAATTCTGAGATTTCGTTTTTCACTCCGGCCCGCGATCTCGTTCCAAAAGTCTCATCTGGCTCTCACTCTGAAAAGGTTGCCCGCCACTGATTTAGAGTGAAATGGGGTTCAGCTTTACTTCCAAACAACTTATTTTTACTTAAATCATGTTTTAATAACAAAAAATGAAATTAAAAACCAGTTATAGCAAGTTTCATGATACACATGAAACTTTGAAATGAAAACTTGACTGGGAAAATATAGTCGCCATCTTTAAAAACAAGTCCATTTGAAATAAAAAAATAAGCTTTTAGGGGTTGGTTCAAAAAAATCTTTTAATTGATTTTAATAATAAATTATAAATAAATTTTAATAATTAATTATTAAAAATAAATAAATAAAATAAAAAATAAGCTTTTAGGGGTTGGTTCAAAACATTTTTTTAATTGATTTTAATAATAAATTATAAATAAATTTTAATAATAAATTATTAAAAAAATAAAAAGAGGCAAATACCAAAGAAAAAAAAGCAAATAAGCTTTTGGAGGTTGGTTAAAAAAATTTTTTTAATTGATTTTCATAATAAATTATAAAAAATGAAATTAAAAACCAGTTATAGCACGTTTCATGAAACTTTGAAATGAAAACTTGACTGGGAAAATATAGTCGCCATCTTTATAAACGAGTCAAGAAAGAGGCTAAGAGCAATAACTCGGTTCATAATTTTCTAGTCAAAAATCAGGGAACATTCTTGACCTTTGGCTGGGAATAAGGTGTGGTATCTGTTCTGCCACTGCACTTTATCTTTTCCGTCCTTCGTCGGTGGCAATTTTTATTTTTGTCCCAATCCAGTGTGCCCTTTTTGAGGAGCTGCATTTTTCCCACATCAAAAACTGACCTTATGTCTAAATCTGCCCTCGTAGGGATGCAAGTAAGTAAAGACAGAAAACATTTTTTTTTATTGATTTTAATAATAAATTATTTACAAAAAATAAAAAGAGGTAAATACCAAAGAAAAAAAAAAGTAAATAAGCTTTTGGGGTTGGTTAAAAAGAAAAATTTAATTGATTTTAATAATAAATTATAAATAAATTTTAATAATAAATTATTAAAAAAATAAAAAGATGGAAAATACCAAAGAAAAAACAAGAAAATAAGCTTTTGGAGGTTGGTTAAAATAAAAATTTTAATTGATTTTAATAATAAATTATAAATAAATTTCAATAATAAATTATTAAAAAATAAATAAAATAAAAAATAAGCTTTTGGGGTTGGTTAAAAAAATGTTTTCATTTATTTTAATAATAAATTATAAATAAATTTTAATAATAAATTATTAAAAAAATAAAAAGAGGTAAATACCAAAGAAAAAAAAAAGCAAATCAGCTTTTGGATGTTGGTTAAAAAATTCTTTAATTGATTTTAATAATAAATTATAAATAAATTTATATAATAAATTATTAAAAAAAAAATAATAAAATAAAAAATAAGCTTTTGGGGGTGGGTGGAAAAATTTTTTTAATTTTATTTTAATAATAAATTATAAATAAATTTTAATAATTAATTATTAAAAATAAATAAATAAAATAAAAAATAAGCTTTTGGGGGTTGGTAAAAAAAACTTTTTAATTGATTTTAATAATAAATTATAAATAAATTTTAATAATAAATTATTAAAAAAATAAAAAGAGGTAAATATCAAAGAAAAAAAAGCAAATAAGCTTTTGGGGGTTGGTTAAAATATGTTTAATTTATTTTAATAATAAATTATAAATAAATTTTAATAATATACTATTACAAAAAAATAAAAAATAAAATAAAAAATAAGCTTTTGGGGGTTGATTAAAAAAAACTTTTAATTTATTTTAATAATAAATTATAAATAAATTTTAATAATAAATTATTAAAAAAATAAAAAGAGGTAAATACCAAAAGAAAAAACTTTTGGGGGTTGTTTAAAAAAATTGTTTTAATTGATTTTAATAATAAATTATAAATAAAGTTTAATAATAAATTATTAAAAAAATTTAAAAAAAGGTAAATACCAAAAAAAAAGCAAATAAGCTTTTGGGGGTTGGTTAAAATAAAAATTTTAATTGATTTTAATAATAAATTATAAATAAATTTTAATAATAAATTATTAAAAAATAAATGAAATAAAATAAAAAGAGTGTGACCAATCAAATTACAGATACGTTTCTGCACCTTATCAAGAACCCTCAAATGGGACAGAGATTCACCAGCCCAAATATGACAACAATATTCCATACATGGTCTGATTGTAGATTTGTAGAGATAGAGAATAGCCTCAGGTATGAGAAAGTGTTTGGAGCGATAGAGAGAACCGACTTTACGAGAAGCAGAAAAGTGCAATGAATCTAATGTATGAACTCCAAGAAAGATTTGATGAGAAAGAAAGACCAACAAGTTTCAGAGTTGATTTCTCCTCAAGAGCAGAGCCATCCATGAGAATCTCAGGAAGAAAAGGGGCACGCCTACGATTGAAAGGCACGAGCTGAGTCTTAACTGGATTAAATGAAACAAGCCATTTTGTACCCCAATCTACAACTGAACTTCTAGATCAGCTACATATTTCGACTGATCCGAGTGAGATTGGCGAGAAGCAACACCAGAATAGAGAGTGGTATCGTCAGCATCGATGTTAATTTTCTTAACAATATTCTCTGGAAGATCATTTATATAGAGAAGAAACAGTGTTGGGCCTAGAATAGAGCCCTGAGGAACACTAGCATTTATAGAAAAAAGAAAGAAGAGACACCGTCCAACATTACTTGCAAGCTTTGATGAAAAAGAAAAGACCTAATAATGTTCTCATTAAAAAGTAGGGTATGCATGAAATTTATACTGTTTGTGTTAGGGTGAGTGTTAAGGTTAAGGTTAGGGTTAGCATAAGGGTTAAGAATTCTGAACTGACTATCGGCTTGTTTATGCTAAAGTAAACTTCGGATGAATTGGTTACTCTGGTGCCCCCTCGACGTAAATTCACTAGACTAACTCGACAATCAACTAAATCTCATACATTCACTGTGGAGGTCCCCAGATGTCGGAGAGCCTTCTACTCAAATAGCTTCTTTCCTCGTACTGCTGGCCTCTGGAACTCCCTCCCTGCCCCCTGTTTCCCCAACAGTACAGACATGCAGAAGTTTAAAACTAATGTAAACAGACACCTCGCTGCGCTGATCCCAATCTAGGTTGACCACCCCCTACCTTCTCCCCGTTTCTTTTTCTCAGTAGCCCCTTACGTCTACAGTGGCGGCCTGCCTTGTTTGGGGTGAACTATGTTAAAAAAAAATTTTTTTTAAAAACCAAAGCTAATAACATGATGATACTTAAATGGCTGGATGCGGTTCGCCTAAAAGATGATGATACCTAAATGGCTGGATGCGGTTCGCCTAAAAGATGATGATACCTAAATGGCTGGATGCGGTTCGCCTAAAAGATGATGATACCTAAATGGCTGGATGCGGTTCGCCTAAAAGATGATGATACCTAAATGGCTGGATGCGGTTCGCCTAAAAGATGATGATACCTAAATGGCTGGATGCTGTTCGCCTAAAAGATGATGATACCTAAATGGCTGGATTCTGTTCGCCTAAAAGATGATGATACCTAAATGGCTGGATGCGGTTCGCCTAAAAGATGATGATACCTAAATGGCTGGATGCGGTTCGCCTAAAAGATGATGAAGCAAATGTGGTGTAAAAATTGATGAAATTAATTTCGATTTTGATTTAACCAATCAGAAACAATCTCTTATGCAAACAGAGCACTGGGTCCCGAAGGTTATTTAAGGGAGTGCACTGGAATAGATCGCTTTTTAGCTGCAAGAAGGCACAGCTGCGTAGCCAACCCACATCTCTCAGTTCGACCACCAAACTCCTTTCTTGGGACACAAACCAAACCGGCCGTTTCATTAACATACATTATCACACTGATAAACTCTTCCTTTGGTCGCTGGTGATACCAGATCAGGCTGCCCTGTGGCTCCCTGAGACGAAATTCACCTACATTGACGTTTTTTTTTTTTTTTTTTTGTAAAACTTAATTATGTTCTACAAAACCAAAAACAAAAACAACAGCCCCTCTCCCTTTCTCCCTCCCCTTTTTTATTTTTATTTTTCCTACCCTACTCCCGGTCCTGGATATGACCTTAAACTACATCCGATGGTGAGATCCAGCTTACGGACTTTGCGGAATGTGGAGCCTCCTCTTAATTACCATTGCTCCCAGGTCCACCCTGACCCGGAGTGGTAGTACCTGTTAGGGTCCCAACTATGGGTTAAATAGAAACAGATATTAAAAGGGGAAAGAAACAAAAAAGAGAAGAAAACAAGACCAGATTCGGCATTAAATAACCCAAAAAGGGTTGATATGCCGTAAAACAAAACTACCATACCATACCTTCCTTTGGTCGAGAGCGGTAACGCTCTGCTAGTTAGTAATGGCAGAATTTCCCTGGAGCACAGGAAGGAATTGATGCTAATATGATTGCAAGTGTTAAGAGTGAACGGAGTAAGTTCACTTTTAACACTTGCAATCACATTAACATCAACTCTTTCCTGTGCTCCTGATTGATTGATTGGGTTTTACGGCATATCAACTACTTGGTTATTTAATGCCGGAAAATGTTTTTTTTTATTTATTTTTTTTTTTTGTTGTTATTGGGGGAGAATTGTCCACAAGGATATGTTGAGAGTTGTTTTATAGTATAAGAGTGTTTAGTTTGTTTTCATTTTAGAGTTTGTATATGTTTATGTTTGAGAATGAGGATGAGGGGCATAAGTAGGGAGAAAGTGGTTAAATTTTGTTGTAGATATTGGCTTCTTTTAGGTATTCAAAGATTTTATTTAGGTTTGTTGGGAGAAAAATGTTGTTTAGTTTGTTTTCATTTTAGAGTTTGTATATGTTTTTATGTTTGAGAATGAGGATGAGAGGTATGAGTAGGGAGAAAGTGGTTAAATTTTGTTGTAGATATTGGCTTCTTTTAGGTATTCAAAGATTTTATTTAGGTTTGTTGGGAGAAAAATGTTGTTTAGTTTGTTTTCTTTGTAATATTTTGTTGGATTCGTTTTAGGTCCACGCAGTTTGATAGTATGTGTTTTATAGTGTATGGTTCCTGACAGGGTATGCAGTAAGGGGGTTCCTACCTTTTGAGGAGATGGGAGTGGGTGATGTTCGGAGTCTTGTAAGGACTTTCCTGTGCTCCAATGTTATCACCAAGGTAACAAATTAGATAACCTCACCATCCAAATATACTTTGTCCACATCTGAGTTCTCATCAGTCTCCGTTATTTTACACTTTTTGCACCCAAACTTTGACATCCAGATACACTTTCTCCACATACACTTTCTCCACATATACTTTCTCCACATACACTTTCTCCACATATACTTTCTCCACATCTGAGTTGTCATTCATCTCCATTATCTTACACTGGTTATCCTCTCTTAAGCTACCAGTAATTCCACTGCATTTTTTATACGTACATAAAAGTAATCCATGGACACGTGTTTCTGGCTCACAACCATCATCAGCATGGCTAACTTAGACAAGGATCGAACCTTCGATATTGATGTCTATAGTCCAGTGTCTTACCAATGCACTACAACGCCCTGTCTAGAAATATGTACAATTTTTATCACCTAAATATTTACTGTGTTTTTATGTAATTGTTTGTATTGTTGATTGAAGCGTTCGTTGTTTTTGCTTACTATTATTTCGATTGTTTCACTTCCTAAGTGATTAAAATGCAGAAAATTGCATTATTAGTCGCCCTTTTTGCACCCAAACTGGTTATCATCTACCAGTAATTCCACTGCACTTCTTGTGTACCCAATGCTTGCAAGTACAACAAAAAAATGAGTTGTACCTGACTCTCTTTCCACAAATTGAGCAAAGGAACTTTCTTCTTTCTGGGAACTTTCAAACCCTACAACCACTGATCATCACTAATTTATTTCTGACAAAGTCAATATTAAATTTCACCATACAAGTTAATGTGATGATTTTCCGCTTTTTTCATTTTATCTTCTACATTTGATCAGAGTTTATCCAAATTGTTTTCAAGTACCCCAAAAAAAGAATTGCACCCAACTTCCTTTCTACAAACTGAGCAGGGGAATTTCTTCTACCTGAGGGCTCTCCAACACTACAACCACTGATCATCACTTTGGTCTTGGTAACATTCACTCTCAGACTTTTACTTTCTATAGAATTCTTCCAAGTCTTCAACTTGTCTGTACAAGTACTAAATCATCAGCATTCAGCATCCAGACAACCCGTATGACACTTCTAAGACACAAATGAAAAGCAATGGATTCAGTACAGATCTCTAATGTACTCCCAGTTTTAGCTCTAGAGGTGGGAAACAATTACCCTGTGATCGAAAAGCGATTGTTGTTAAATTGAAAGAACATTTTTATTTTATTTTTTGTTTTACTTTTTTTCACCTCCAAACAAGGCATGTTGCCACTCTTGAAGCATAAGGGGCTACTGTGATAGGAGTCAGGGTTTTTTTTTTTTGGTGGGGGGGGGGGGGGGCTAGACAGCAAGATGCTTGTTCACATTACTTTTAAACTTCTGCATGTTTGTACGGTCGGGGAAACAGAGAGCAGCGAGGGAATTCCACCAGCAAGAGAATCGGAGGAAAGAAGCTATCATAGTAAAAAAATATCTTACAGCATCTAAGGACCTCTGCAGTGAAGAGGTGGGATTTTGCTGCTAATCAGGTAGGTCAGGAGTATTTACATAGGAGGGGGGGGGTACAAGTGCAGTGAGTTCATGAGAGCACATTCCGTTGAAATGATGATCTTTTAAATAGCGCCTTACTGGTCGATTAAGAATTAATCAAGTTGTTTATTCGCTTGAAACCCACAAAATATTTAATGGTAGAAGTCAATATCGCTCTCCAGAAGTTGAATAATGGTAAATCACCTGGTATAGACGGGTTGTGCAGAAATCTTAAAATGTGGAAGTGAAATGTTAATCTAGCGTCTAACTATTCAGTGCTGCTACAGAATTCAAACCAAACAAAACCAATTTTTGCCGAATGAGATTTACATAAACAGACAGAAAATGCCAGTTGAACTGAGTTGTCATCAAAATTAAAATAAACTACAAAAAACACTTGCGTCAACCCCAACGTCGTCTATCCACTGACGAATCATCAAGGGCACAGAATTTAATTTCCCTAATCATTTGAAGACTACATAGAAAAATCGTCTGTTCGGCTTGCTTCCAAAACCCAGACTGGCAAAACTCTGTTTCCCACACAAAAGCCCGTAACGTCACAGAACCCTCATGTGCAGGTACACCTTGACCCTTGATCTGAGGTCTCTTCAACATGATGGACCCGTCAACGTCTGTGAGCTCCGACTGTGAGAACGAGTTCATTTTGCACTCGACTGTACGGGTCCACCCGCACTAAATCGCGCAAGCCAAACCAAACGATCTCTCACACATGCGTCCACTTCAAGATGTGTCAGGGCCCCACAGGGCCATTATCCAACATTTTGTAAGGATGACAGAGTTAATATTGTTATTGTTTGGAAGTGTAGAACCATCCTGCCCCTCTCGACGACCATCAACCCCAACGTTGTGTGTCCGTGGCTTTCTTCTTGTCTTCATCGTCATTCTAGCTGAGTCGTCTATCTACTGACGAATCGTCGATGGCACAGCACTGGTTTACAAGTTTACAAAACAAATAAAAGCAACGTAACTCACAAGAAAGAACACAAACTCAAATACATTGTGTTTCAAACAGTTTTACTCTGATTGTGTGTGATCCCGGAAAGGACCCCAAACGTTAACGTCCACGTTTTAGTGAACACAGATTAAATTGTCTGTCGAGGTCAGCACCGTCGCTCGGTTGATCAGTTCATCTCACTGTTTGCTCAGCTCGATCTGATCTCATCCAGAGTTGAATCCAAACTGAATTTCCAACTTGTCAACTTTTTGCCGTAAACTGTCGCTTGTCGTAAAACTAACATATTGTCGTCAAAAATGTCGTAAAACCCTATCACTCTGGAATATATTATCTCCGGGTCGTTTTGACAAGTCCTCACTTCCAAACAATAGAAACGAACCACTCCCTGTTGATTGTCCATCCCATTTCCTAACGTCTTTGTATGAGTTAGTGAATCCTTTACACCCCACCGTTTGGTCTATAGTATCACACACTCACCTAAATGTATCTGTCTTTATGAAGAAGGATTTATTTCGAACAAAGGCAAACAATGAAACAATGTTTCTAATTTTTTTTTTTCTCCCGAGAGATTTTTTTAATCATTAAAAAAAAACACTTGTCATTTTTTCGGGTTGATTTTTTTAAGGGATTCGGTCGTCAACAAATAGTCAATTGGTAAATAGTTATGAGTTAGGTTAGTGTTAGGTTTAAAAATAACAGTCAACGATTTTAGGTTTGATTATTTTAGGTTTGATGTTGTCTTTATTTGTTGTCTGCCAGGAATTTTTTTTTGCAGCTTCCGATTCGATAAAACGCGTTGTTGGTTTCTGGCTAGTTCCGGAAATCTGCTTAGGCAAAAGTCGGTTTTGTTTCGTTCAAATTCTGTAGAAGTACCAAAGATTCTGCTATGAAACGTCTGGAACGATAAATATATTCCACAAGACTTGAAAGATTCCCTCGTGGTCATACTTTACAAAAGAAGAAAAGGTAACAAGGATTATTGTAAAAACTGTAGCATTAACTCCCTTCTCAAACACAATTACACACACATACCACGAAGTGGTGCTAAACTCGATTTATCTCCCCTTGTTGTGATGCCAGGGGGGGGGGAAGGGCGTCCTGATCTGCCTTATAAAAAGGGATGCACAGACTCGCTCCCTCTATTTCTCTCTCACGACCTGCTATAGATAACATCAGCCAGACCACTTCTCTCCCTATTCGGGCTGACGGCTGCTATCACCATGTGCTCACACACACACGAGGACACTATCACGTATGTAAGAACTTTTCTCCACTCACACAATACTCAGACTCTCTATCATAGACATTCCCAATGGACACTTTGTCTCGACGTATGCACACACACACACATACACACATACATCATTCTGTCTACACTTACCTTGAATACGTTTTAATGAACACTATTTCATAGTCAGTTCCGCATACAATAAATTTTTATTGAATTATATTTTCTTTGACTTGTTATTTTGCTTTCATTAGTACATGCTTGTATTGTGAACAGAATTATATGTATACGGGATACCTAGTGCTGTGCTAGCGTCAACGTGGAATCCCGTCACTATAGATATATATATATATATTTTTGGCACTCTTGTATAAGCAGTAACCGATCTGAGGGAGATAACACTATTTTTCTTAGCCGCCGCTATTCCGAATTCGCTTATACCTTGGCAAGGGAAATAACTTTGTTTATTAATAAAAAACATGTTACGGTTTTGAAATGCGTTAAAACCTCTAACCCTAAACCCTAACCCTATCGCAGCATGAAAGAAAATAACCTTTATGCCACAAAGTTCATAAACTTTATAACAATTAATGTTACGGGTTTTAAATGCGTTCAAAATATCTTTTAAGCACTTTTATTTACATGCCACAAATTGTATACACTTTATATAAACATAAAAAAGAAAAGTTATTTTCTTTCATGCTGCGATAAACAAAGTTATCTCCCTTGCCAAAGTATAAGCGAATTCGGAATAGCGGCAGCTAAGAAAAATAGAGTTATCGCCCTCAGATCGGTTACTGCTTATACAAGAGCGCCATGTTTTTTTGAAATTTAGGAAGGAACAGAAAGCGAAATTAATGACGACTTTAAGAAAAAACCCGGCCCATTACCATTATGTAAGTGTGTTTGCTAATGGACCGGGAGACCGAGGTTCAATCCTCAGTTGAATCATACCAAAAAATACAAAACTCATACTTGCCCCCCCCCTCTTGCTAAACACTCAACATGCTGCGATAAAGTCAAAGAAAATATAATTCAATAAAAATTTATAGTTATCTCCCTCAGATCGGTTACTGCTTATACAAGAGAGCCTATTTTTTTTATTATCTGGCTTTACAAACTTACTTTTTCCTGATTCAAGCAATTTAACCTGAACTCAATGGGTGCCCCAACGGGTCATAGTTTTTTCTACTGTTGTATACTATGCTGTTTGCAGCAACATGAGAATGTTGTTGGATATTCCTTCTCCTGTGATCGTCTCAGTGGTTTTACCTGGACGCTCCACGTGGTGACCGCATCATTATATTGTCCTATCTCATATGTCTTGGGATGAATTGATGAACACAGACAACGTTGAATATTCATAATATTCATTTATCTGATTTTGCAAACCATAAAATTCCGGCCGGGTGTTGTATCATAGACATCTACAAACATTTTCAGTTTGGGTGTGTGAATAAAAACACTACAGGGTATTATGTAGACCACTGCTGCTAAAAAAAACCCAACTGTTTAGTCTAACAGCAGACTCCTATTTATCTACGTCCCACAAAGTAGAATGTGACACAAGGTCGGAAAATGTGAATTTGCACTCTAGAGGAAGAGTACAGAGTTTCTTAAAAAAATTCCTGGGCAGGGCGCCTCAGACAGTAAGCAATAAACTTACTCCTCCCCAAAGAGGGGAGGCAAAGCCTGGGAGGGGGTTAACCTCCCAGAACTGCACAGGACAGATCCATTGACCGGCGTAAATCAAGACCCGAAGGCCAAGACAATACCAGTATGGGGTGCAGTATCCATCGGAACAGATACTACACTTTGATCTTGGCCAAAAGGCGTTATTTAACCCCTACCCACAATAGGAATATGTGACACAAGGTCGGAAAATGGGATTTGAAAAGCCAGTGCTCGAGAAGGTGAGCACTCTGGCCATTAAAAATTGCCTGGGCAGCCCCGTCGGCATTCACCGGTAGGGGCGCCTCAGGCAGTAAGCAATTAACTTACTCCTCCACAAAGAGGGGAGGTAAAGCCTGGGAGGGTGGACCTCCTAGAACTGCACAGGACAGATCAGACCCATAGACTGGCGGAAATCAAGCCCCGAAGGCCAAGACAATACCGATCTATGAAGTGCAGTATCCATCGGAACATATACTACACTTTGATCTTGGCCAAAAGGCTAAGAAAGCAACCGAAACAGCAGACTATTTCAAACCTCCTTCACTCCTATTATATGACCTTTCTTTGCCAATCAGAGCTTTCGGTATCCCGTGCCCCTTTCTTTATTATACAATCAGTGTTCTTATTAATTAGCACTTTAATTTTGCCTCCTCTCCTGTCAAACCTAGGATGGATCCTTGATATCTCATTATTAATATTTCCTTCAAGAAAAATTGTATAGAACAGAGAATGGACCTTTATCAGATATTTGTTGACTTGACAAAAGCTTTGGATACTGTGAACAAGAATTTTCGGTGCTTGTATAATAAAAAGCCGAAAAAAAGTTATTTTTTGTCTTTTAGTGTTGGAGAGGTAAATAAGGGGCAGGTAACTCTTACCACGAATTTTAATCAACATTTTCCAGCAATCAAAACTGATGGCTTTAATTGGCATTGCACATGTGGCTACTGTGCAAGGAGAACATCGATTAGACATCAAAGAGTTAGGTTTAGGGTTTAGGGTTAGGGTTAGGGTTTAGGGTTTAGAGTTTAGGGTTAGGGGTTTAGGGTTAGAAAAATATTGTTCGAAAGCTAGAGCTGTTGTGAAGAGTTACCTGCCCCTTATATACCTCTCCAACACTAAAAGACAAAAAAAAGTTTTTTCCGGCTTTTTATTATACAAGCACCGAATTTTCTGTATCAGATCTTAAAGAAACTTGGTTGTCATGATAAGTTCCTTTTGTGAACAAGAATTTTCTGTATCAGATCTTAACATTCACATTTACCATAAATTGGAACAAATACATAGAAGACATTGCCAAGGCTGCTGCAACGAAAGTGGGCTCCCTCTAACGAGCTAGAAAACTTAACGCACCTGACTGTATACTATACCTCTACAAAGCCGCCATCCTCCCATGTCGTTGTCACATCTAGGCTGGTGCGCCATCCACTTGTTTCTCCCTCTTAGGCAAGGTCCAAAAAAGAGTCGTTAATCTTATAGGTCCCTTACTATCAATCAATCTTGCATCTTTGTGCTTATTTTACAAGTATTTCAATAGAATGTGCTCCGATGAACTTGATAAGTTTTCATGATGACATGGGCCAATATCGATTTTGTTTTAGTCAGAAATCATGTTAAACAAAGTGATGTAACTGCACCAATGAAGTTCGCATTGTATTTTGCTATGTTGTAGCCAGTTTGAATTACCTACTGGGGAGTTTGAATTACCTACTGGGGAGTTTGAATTACCTACTAGACACCATCCTTGAGTGTCTTCGGTTTCTCTGTACAAGGGTTTGTCAGTATAATCTGACATGAGAGTACTTCCCCTACAAGTAAACCCTGACCAAATATTCAAAATAACATAGTATTCGAAGCCCAAATAAGATCCCCTCGACATGGCTATACACTGGCTCATATAAGGAATGGTTCACCTTTTTAAAGTAATGTTACCTCAAGTAACAGCACTTAGCTGGATACTCCACCAGACTAGATGAATTCTTGTCCTCAAATCCGGTAAGACCAAGAGACCACAAGAAAGATCTACAATGACATAGTTAAATGGTCAATTGGGGAGAGGAAAATTAATGTTCTTCACTTCTTTACTAACTCAACGTTTGACAGGAAAAAGAAGAACTTTAATGAATATTCGAATATCTATGTATCTCATATAGAGATCAAGTAAAATGAAACAAAAAAAGGGCGTTTCAGATCAAACTCATCCCCCCCCCCCACCCCCTTTTGCAATGGTAGGTGACGCTCCAATAAGCATATCAAAAGGGACGCACAAGAAAATTCTCACTATCTCTCCCGGTCTTGTCTCTGATGAACACACTTACCAGCACACATACATTATGAATACACATTTCCACAGTATGTAAGACATTTCCCTCAACTGACACACACACCTGTACACATCCTTTTCAGAATTTATTGTACACATTTTTATGAAGACAATCTCAAAGCGAACCCTGACAGGTTTGTGAGGAATAAATGCTTCTTGCATACATTATCGGTTTCGTGTTGTTTGTTTCTTTCATTTGAAAATACTTGTAGAAAGGAGAGATGCTGCCGAAGCATCGCATAACTCTCTGATTAGTTGGCATGTAGTATATCATGAGTTAGGGTTAGGTCAAGTTGGCATCTAGTACCCATGGGTAAGCGTTAGGGTAAGGGCAAGTTGGCACGCAGTATATAATAGGTTAGGGTTAGGGAAGTTGGCATGTACTATATACTGGGTAAGGGTTAGAGTTAAGGCAAGTTAGCATGTAGTATTTCATGGGTTAGGTTTATGGTTAGGGCAAGTTGGCATGAAGTATATCATAGGTTAGGGTTAGGGCAAATTTGCATGTAGTATATCATAGGTTAGGGTTAGGGCAAGTTTGCATGTAGTATATCATGGGTTAGGGTTAGGGCAAGTTTGCATGTAGTATATCATAGGTTAGGGTTAGGGCAAGTTTGCATGTAGTATATCATGGGTTAGGGTTAGGGCAAGTTTGCATGTAGTATATCATAGGTTAGGGTTAGGGCAAGATTGCATGTAGTATATTATGGGTTCATTCTCGAAGACATGCAATACTTTGGACTTAGCAATCAGTTTTAAAAACGGTTATTATGTACCAACCTGCACCAGGAAAGATTTATATGCGTTTATGGTGAAAAAAAACTGCAGCCTGTGCAATTTAGATGCTGAAATATCTCTTGCAATTAGAAATGTGAGTAATGCATTTTTAAAATCTGAACCAGCATTTTTTCAGTCTGGTTATTTTAATGAAGACCAAAATGAAGGTATAAAAAACATATTTTGTCATCCGTGCTTCATAAAGATTATGTGAGATTTGAGTCATAACCAGTGGTAAATAAACAGAATTTTTTTCTTATAATTTGACTCTAATTAATTTTCTTATAATTTGACTCTAATTAATTTTCTTATAATTGACTCTAATTAATTTTCTTAGAATTTGACTCTATTTAATTTTCTTAGAATTTGACTCTATTTAATTTTCTTATAATTGACTTTAATTAATTTTCTTATAATTTGACTTTAATTAATTTTCTTATAATTTGACTTTAATTAATTTTCTTATAATTTGACTTTAATTAATTTTCTTATAATTGACTCTAATTAATTTTCTTATAATTTGACTCTATTTAATTTTCTTATAATTGACTCTAATTAATTTTCTTATAATTGACCCTAATTAATTTTCTTATAATTGACTCTAATTAATTTTCTTATAATTGACCCTAATTAATTTTCTTATAATTTGACTCTAATTAATTTTCTTATAATTTGACTCTAATTAATTTTCTTATAATTGACTCTAATTAATTTTCTTATAATTGACTCTAATTAATTTTCTTATAATTTGACTCTAATTAATTTTCTTATAATTGACTCTAATTAATTTTCTTATAATTTGACTCTAATTAATTTTCTTATAATTGACTCTAATTAATTTTCTTATAATTGACCCTAATTAATTTTCTTATAATTGACTCTAATTAATTTTCTTATAATTTGACTCTAATTAATTTTCTTATAATTGACTCTAATTAATTTTCTTATAATTTGACTCTAATTAATTTTCTTATAATTGACTCTAATTAATTTTCTTATAATTTGACTCTAATTAATTTTCTTATAATTTGACTCTAATTAATTTTCTTATAATTGACTCTAATTAATTTTCTTATAATTGACTTTTCTTATAATGTGACTCTAACAGAACTGGACTTTTAATATAAACAGTGCAGTTCTGTTAGAGTCACAGAATAAATGAATATTTATTTTGAATATATATCATTATAATATGATATATTAATTTTCACAGAATAATTTTCACAGAATATAATTTTCACAGAATAATAATATAATTTTCACAGAATAATAATATAATTTTCACAGAATAATAATATAATTTTCACAGAATAAATATCCCAGTTGCTTCTTATAATTTTTTTTATATAAACAGAGTATTTTTTTGGAGAGGTATAACCAGTGAGATTTGAGAATAATTTCATTATGTGAGATTTGAGTCACTCACTAAAATCGTTTTCACCGACAATCTATACAATGGATACACTGGAACATACATATAAGTGACACTAAAGTTCTTGAATGACGTCACTGAGCAGCAATGAATCCGCAAAAAAAAAAATCTATTAATTTGCCCTTATCTCTAATTTAAAAAAAGGGTCTTCGGGGTTCATACGGTTTACATCCAATTTTGGATAAATCAGATTTGACAAAAAAGTTTGAATTATCTCCCCCTTTCAAGTCACGCTTTTAAATTAAAGACAGAAATATTTCATATGTACACAATACTGCAGAAGCACCGATAGTAAAGAATAAAATCAAATCAACATGCCTAGTCAGGCTGGAGTAGATGTTTGCCCTGAAAAGATCAAGGAAGGAAGGAAAACAAAAAGTTAAAAAAATAAATACAATCTGCATAATCTACAGCCATTATTTAGTTAAAGAAGAAAGAAAAGGACAAAAAAATAAAATAAAATAAAATTAGCTGAATCTTTTACTTAATATTCATAAATAATTTTTTTAAATCTACAAAAACTTCTGACTGTTTTTCAAGAATATTTTCATGACAATGGTGAGATAGAGTTATCTCCCTTGTTTTTCGAGAATATTTTCATGACAATGGTG
>OY744555.1:2126599-2279099 GCA_963556195.1 Sepiola atlantica | reverse complement strand
ATTTTAAACATATATAAAATATCTCTTTTGTGAATTTATGCTTTTGAATTCATTATTTTGTTTGTTGATCATATAACATTTCTGTCGCTCTCAAACATATCTCGAACACACAGCAAAATCTCACTCCGACACCCACTTCTACCTTCCTCTCTCTCTCTCTCTCTCGAATTTTCGGGTCTGAAAACTCCCTCTGTCCACCCAGCAGTAAATGGGTACCTGACTAAAACTCAGGGATGGTACAAGGCAGCGGAATGAGAGGGATGGGCTCCGCCTTCCATATGCTGTGCCCTAGACACGGTGATTCTTAACAAATCACCGCCGCTACGGCCATGGGCAGTGTGCGATGTTGGCAACGACACTCGTGCGCGTCCAGGCTATGCGACCTTTACCTTTTTTACCTATCTCTGGCCAGGTCTTTATTTATCCCTCTTTCTTTCAAGTTCATTTTTATCACTTACTTCCAGGTTTTCTTTGGCCTTCCCCTGTGAACTGGACCTGTCATCCCAACTGTCCTACATCTACTAACCCAAGAACTCTCATCCATCCTATGCGACCTTTACCTTTACCTTTTACTCTTCTATACAAAAACCTCCGACCGAGTTGTTGAACATTGTTCTTTTCCTTTTGTTCTGCTTTGAATGATCTTTCGCCCCCACAGAGCCAACCGCTTAATGTACCCACTCAAAGCCCTCCATATTCATTTAACTCTCTGCTACTGACTGACTTCTCGTAGCCCGGACCCTCGTCCAGCGCTCTTAGTAGCCACGGCTACTACTTTTCCTTATCAACCCATCATGTCAACCCAATATTTCGATATACTTGCATGACATTTTTCTTAAAATTATCATCCTGAGGAAGTCTTACACTAAAGACGAAACGTTGATGAATATATAAAAAATATCTCTTGGTTTTTCCTTTTTCATTTCCCATTACGTCGGATTACTCTCATCCTTCCTTTCTCATATATTATATGTAAAGGAGTAAGGCTACCAACATTTGTAAAATGTTTTTTTGAACATTTATTTATTATTTTGTTATTTTATCATTTTATATAATGCGTTTCAAGCGGTGATCCGCTTTCATCAAATATGTAAATCCATTTGAAGAAATGTCTTTCGATTTGAAAGAGTGTTTTTTTTTGAAAAGACATTTTACAAATGTTGGTAGCCTTACTCCTTTACATATATACTTTTCTCTTGTTGGAACTGCAGTAATACTGCACTACTCTTATATATATATATATATATATATATATATATATATATATATATATATATAGTCTAAAGAAGCTTTGAGTCATTAGAAAAAAAAAAAAAAAAATGTAAAATGCAGTTTAAATCCCCAGACAAATTAACTAAATCCAAGATATTGCAGACTTAACATTCGTTGGAAAATTAATAAATGAAAAAATATAAGTAAAAAAAAAAAAATAAAAAAAAAAAAAAAGGGGGTGTTAATTATCTAAGAGTGAAACAAAAACAGGAAACCTTACGCCTCTAATATTAACACGGGGATCATCAGCTGTTTACCATGTAACTGTTTCGGAGATTTAAAAACAGGACAGTTATAATATTCATGGCTCTCCAATGGTACTGATTACACGACCATTTCCCCAATAATCAAGTGTCGAAATAATTCAGCTTAAAATATCACTAATATATACATAAATAAATAATAATAATGATAAAATAATAATAATAATATATTACCCTTAAGACTACCGTATGATATAGTAATTTGCATATCAAATAACATTGATTAAAACAATAATAAAAAAAATATAAAAATAAAAATAATAATACTATCTAAACACTACATCCAAGAACCATTCTGCTATATGGTAGCTTTGGTACCAGAAATATATATATATTATATATGTACACATAAATCTTTTGCGTATGTTGAATTTTTTGAACATGATTACATAAGGTTGATTATGTCATAAATTTTGTATTCTGAGTTATATATATATATATATATATGAGAGAGAGAGAGAGAGAGAGAAGGGGGTTGTGTAGCATCAGTGCAGTTTCAACGAGAGAAAAAAGTATATTTAAAGAATTGTGGTTACCAACGCTAGTAAAAAAACTTTTTCAATAATTATTTATTATCTTATCATTTTAACATTCTAAGTTTTTTTAAAATATAATTTCATAACGCGTTTCGAGCATTTATCGTTTATCCATTATGCTCTCTTCAGATGTATATTCCATTTGATAAAACTGTTTCATTTGAGAAAACATTTCATTTTTCTTTCATTTAAAAGTGACAGAAAAAATGTTTGTTCCATTTGACAGAAAAAATGTTATCTTGTTGAGATAAAAATATATTCCGTTTGGCAAGTGTTTGGTCATTTGAGTACATTTGTGTATTAAGTTTTATTACTTTAATTGCTTTTATGGTGCCGGTCGAATCTGTATGGTATGTGTGTGTGTGGTCATTCCAGGTCATCCATGATGGTGTCCCTGGTGGGTTCACACATGAATGTGGATGTGTGGGTGGTTGGGGGTGAGGATGTTTGCTTGGGTTTGGAGAGATAGATAGAGAGAGAGAGAGATGAGGAGAGAAGAGTATGGGTGAGTAGATAGATAGGTAGGGAGGGAGAAAGAGGGGAAGGGAGATTGAGGGTAGATAGAAATATAGAAAGAGATATAGATAGATAGATAGAAATATATAGATAGGTGAAATGTGCAGGTGGGTGGAGAGATAAGTGGGTGGAAAGATTGGTAGAGAGAGGGGTGTATGTACACATGCATTCTTATTATTTTCTGCATGAATACACTCACATGGGGTATGTATTCGTTCCATGTGTGAGGGTGTGCAAATGCAGATGGGTTCCTGTTTATACATGTGTTCGTACTTGTTTTTATATGTCTGTGGTGTGATTTGTCTTATGATTTATTTAATGGTGGGTTGAATTTGGATATGAAGATTTTTTCTTGTGTTAGGAGGTATGAATAGTCTTGAGTTTGGAAAATGGGCATTATCTGGAATTTTCCACTGCTGCATGAGTGTACATGTTTGGAGACAGGCAATTTTCTATTTTCTTGAATTTTAATATTGCTCTTATGGAGGGCCACTCTATTATTGAATGTTTTTGTGGCACCTATATAGTATTTTTTACATGTTATGCATTCAAGTACATGTATGACATTTTTAGAGGTGCAGTTTAGATCCTTCTTTATTTTGAAGGTTTGTGTTGGATTTTTGAATGTGTATGTGTTACCCTATTATTATGTCGCAAACTCCACATCTTTCTTTGTTGCATTTTGTGACCTCTTGTGATACGTGTTGGTTGAATTTTGATGAGGTTAGAATTTGTTTGATGTTTTTCGGTTGGCGTTTGCTTTTGATTATCTTCATTGTTTTGAGTATGTTGCTTAGTTTGCTATTTTGATTGAGTAAGGTTAGGTTTCTTGTTATCTCTGTGAATAATTCTGGGTTGTTTTTGTTATGTGTAGATACGTATGCTAATATGTGTTCTTTGTTCCGTTTTTTGGGAATTCGTAGTTGTTCTAATGGTATTTGCTCTGCTAATTCTATACCTTTGTGTAATATTTGTGCGGGGTATCCTCTTTTTGCTAATGTATTACGTAGTTCCTCCAGTCGGACAATCTGGGAGGTCTTTGTCACTGACTATAGTGCATATTCTGCGTGCTAGAGAATAGGGTATAGATTTTAGGCAGCTTTTGGGGTGATGGCTTTTAAAGTGGAGGTATTGTTGGGTGTCCGTGGGTTTGTGGTAGATGTCTGTGATAATATGATTGTTCTTAATTTTAACTAGTATGTCTAGGAAGGGTAGCTCTGTGTGATTGTGTTCTAGTGTGAATTTGATTTGGGGGTGTAGATTTTGTAGTGTGTTGTGTAATTCGTTGATGTCTCCCCATGTGGGATCCCAAAGGATGAAACAGTCATCCAGATATCTTTTCCAAGATTTTATGAATAGGGATTTTGTATTTGTTCCATAAATTGATTCTATCTTTGTGTATAATATTTCTTCTAGGTAGGCTAGTGTCAGGGTAGCATATGTCGGTGCCATTTTGGTTCCCATTGATGTACCTAAGGTCTGGATGAAGTTCTCGTTGTTAAATTCGAAGGAGTTATTGTTGAGGATAATGTTTATACTGTCGATAATAAATTGTTTAGTAAACCTTGGGTGTAAAATTTGTGGATGTTTGTTAATCCAGTATGAGATTGCTTCTTTACCTAGGTCATGGGGTATGTTGCTATACAGGCTGCTAACGTCAAATGTCACTAGTTCAGTTCCTGGGTTTACTGTTTGTGGTAAGGAGCTTAGAAAGTGTATGTTGTCTCTTATGTAGCTTCTTACTTGTCCGGTGAAAGGTTGTAGTAAAATATCGATTAGGTTGCTAAGTCTGCTTGTTGGGCATGTTGGTCCTGCTACTATGGGTCTGAATGTAAGGTCACTTGGATTTGGGATACTAATGTATTCTGATTTTTGTGTGTTGATGGCATTTTTAATCTCATTTGATTTATGTATTTTGGGTAGTCCGTAGAAGTAGTTTGTTTTTGTCATGAAGTTGGTTAGGAAATCTCTTTCTTTCTTTGTAAGAATGTTATTGTATGTTGTGCAAAGTTTTGTGATTTTTGAAATGGTGTTGTTGTCAATGTTGGTGCTAATTTGTTTATAGTAATCTTTGTTCCCTAGTGCTTCTATAATTTTCGATTTATATATATATATATATATATATATATATATATAAATGAAAGAAGAGAGATAAATATGTACGAATGACAAATCTATTTCAACTTCGATTGTTCAATGCAAGGTGTACTCGGTAAAAACATGTTTATTTTTCTTTCCTTAAGCCAAGGCTTTTCAAAGATTAAAATCTTATCATCAGAGGAATTACATAGATGGATAAGTTGGCAGTGGAAAAGCCAAAATTAAAAATTTGAAAAAATATAAACTCTTACTCTCCATTACTTTATATTCTTAATTGAGAATTAAAATTAAAATTAAAATAAAGAGTGTCATATTTATTTATTTTTTGGTACATAAAAATCAGTATAACATTAGTACCGTCGGTTTCAATGTCAGAAGGACTTAACCATCCGGTTCTCTTCAGCTTATCTTGTCATATGACAACCTAAGCTGAAGAGAGCCGGATGGCTAAGTCCTTCTGAGCTTGAAACCGACGGTACTAATGTTGTACTGAGTTTTCTGTACCAAAATATATATATATATATATATATATATATTCATTATCTGAAGAAAGTTGCATGGAGTAAGTTGAAAAATAAAAATATGTATAAAATAAACCTTTTTTGTTTTTTCAACAATTATTTCCATATACAGGGTGGGCCAAAATAAGGGTCCTATCTTTAAATTTGAATAACTTGAATTTGAATAACTTCCACAAAATAAAAGTTAAACTCACCAAACTTTATGTGTGTGTAGACTGACCCTTCCGAGATGTTTTGAAATAAACAAAACAAATTTTAGCCGAAAAACACTTTTTGAAACTTACAACAACTAAAGTATTGTTTTTTACACGGTTTTGAGTTTTTTAAGCAAAAATAATGTTTTCTAAATGAGGGTACGTTCCTTAGGGCTAATACAACTCATGCGTGCTTCGGAAGGGGTCCTTTACTTATTCTAAAAAAAAAAATTTTTTTAAATCAATAAATAAAAAAGTTATGAATTTTTAAAAATAGGACCCTTATTTTTGCCCACCCTGTATAATATATATATATATATATATATATATATATATTCATTATCTGAAGAAAGTGCATGGAGTAAGTTGAAAAATAAAAATATGTATAAAATAAACTTTTTTTTGTTTTTTCAACAATTATTTCCATATATATACACAAATATACATACATAAATCTCTTACATACACACACTAATAAAAAAAACAGAATCAATATTTTTTTTTTTTAAACGTGCATTTTTTCTTTCTTAATTCTTCCATTTTTTCAATACATCAAGAAAGCCGTAGAACGCTTTCATTTTCTCCTCATGCATCCGTCGCATCTCGAGCCGATCTTCCTCGAGCTGCCGTTTTTCCTCCTCTTTATTTGCCTTGAGCCAATTCAAAATGTCTGCCGCTGTACATTCGGTGCGCGGCCTCTTTGACTTAAACCTACGCACTTTCTCTGGAGAACTATCTGTCACTTCAGGCATACATGCTGGTGACGTACTTGCCAGACTGATCGAGATCACGTTTGATTGTCCGAGAATTTCGGAAATCTCATCGTAAAAGCTGCACTTGCGTTTCAGGCCCGATTGTCGGTTGTATTCTTCGACTTTTTTAAACGAGAGTTTTAACGACTTCCATTTGTTCTCGCACTGTCTGGCGCTGATCTCATAATCGTAGTCGAGCATTTTTTTCGATATTTCTTCCCAAAGATTTTTCTTTTTTATATTTGGTTGCATAAAAAGTTCGTGGTGGTGCTTGTAGAGTTCGATAAATATACGTGTCGACTGCTCGTTCCACTGGTAAGCGTCCTTTTTAAAATCGGCAATATTGATACCATTCTTTGGGGTGTAGGGGTCATCTGCAAGCTGGAAGGAATCCGAGGCTACACACCGGACAGAACTGTTGCCCCCACCGACAGCAACTGCCGTGGGAGTAGCTGAAACGATTGTAGTGGTCGGAGCGATTGGGGTGGCTGAAGCGATTGGTAACGTTGGGGAAGCAGACGCATTGTTTTCTCTTACGTTGCGCTTAACGACCTCTTTTATTTCCTTCAGTGAATCTGAAACGAAACGAAAGGATTTTAGAAATGGTTCTTGTTCTGTCAGTCCTGAATCTGGTAGAAGTTCTAATTAATTAATTATTAGCTTATTCTTAGTTATTATCGCCTGTAGTAAGAATTGAACCTTCAACTCTTAGAAGACTTTCCCTTTGAACTGATTGTTAATACACGCCATTATCCGGAGATTGAAGGTTCAATCCTTACTACAGGCGATAATAGTTAAGAATAACATGGTCATGGTTAGAAAAATAAATCGAGAGACATGTACACCCACATGAATCTAGGCTTGAATGAGATGAGATGCATTTATCAAATAGTCTCACAAAAACATTAATAATTAAGCTATGAGCTTAAAAGATAAGTAACTCTCTTTCTCTTCCTTTTGACTTTTTAGCTACAAAACGATCACAGACTTAATAAATTCATTATTTTTATAAGAACGTGTTGTGAACTAATGGAATGATTATATCAAGAAAGCATATCATATATTTCGATTGCAGCTAATGGAATTGACCTGGGTCCTCGGAGGAAGATGACACACATGCAGGAAACAAGGCGTTAAGCGATTAAAGTATTAATGATTAAATGACTTGAAAGAATTAAATAATTACATCGGGTGATTTTGATGATAACCTGATGTTATGTAACACATACACATTGTGATATAAAAATCAACATGATGTGATTAATGCATTTAAAAAATTCACCTTCCGTTTCATGGTCATCACCATTGCAATACAGAGAAATAAACTGAGGGACATGTAACACCCCCCCCCCCAAAAAAAAAAAAGAAAAAAAGTGTCCAGAGTTAACTAAAAAATTATTAATCAATGGACAAAATATAAAACTTAACCAAAGTAATTTTTATTTTTAAGAGATCTAACATGACCATCCCTATAAAAGGCCAAGAGATCTAACATGACCATCCCTATAAAAGGCCAAGAGATCTAACATGACCATCCCTATAAAAGGCCAAGAGATCTAACATGACCATCCCTATAAAAGGCCAAGAGATCTAACATGACCATCCCTATAAAAGGCCAAGATATCTAATATGACCATCCCTATAAAAGGCCAAGAGATCTAATATGACCATCCCTATAAAAGGCCAAGAGATTTAACATGACCATCCCTATAAAAGGCCAAGAGATCTAACATGACCATCCCTATAAAAGGTAAAGAGATCTAACATGACCATCCCTATAAAAGGCCAAGATATCTAATATGACCATCCCTATAAAAGGCCAAGAGATCTAACGACCATCCCTATAAAAGGCCAAGAGATTTAACATGACCATCCCTATAAAAGGCCAAGAGATCTAACATGACCATCCCTATAAAAGGCCAAGAGATCTAACATGACCATCCCTATAAAAGGCCAAGATATCTAATATGACCATCCCTATAAAAGGCCAAGAGATCTAATATGACCATCCCTATAAAAGGCCAAGAGATCTAACATGGCCATCCCTATAAAAGGCCAAGAGATCTAACATGACCATCCCTATAAAAGGCCAAGAGATCTAACATGACCATCCCTATAAAAGGCCAAGAGATCTAACATGACCATCCCTATAAAAGGCCAAGATATCTAACATGGCCATCCCTATAAAAGGCCAAGAGATCTAACATGACCATTCCTATAAAAGGTCAAGAGATTTAACATGGCAATCCCTATAAAAGGCCAAGAGATCTAACATGACCATCCCTATAAAAGGCCAAGAGATCTAACATGGCCATCCCTATAAAAGGCCAAGAGATCTACCATGACCATCCCTATAAAAGGCCAAGAGATCTAACATGACCATCCCTATAAAAGGCCAAGAGATCTAACATGACCATCCCTATAAAAAGCCAGAGATCTAACATGACCATCCCTATAAAAGGCCAAAAGATCTAACATGACCATCCCTATAAAAGGCCAAGAGATCTACCATGACCATCCCTATAAAAGGCCAAGAGATCTAACATGACCATCTCTGTAAAAGGCCAAGAGATCTAACATGACCATCCCTATAAAAGGCCAAGAGATCTATCATGACCATCCCTATAAAAGGCCAAGAGATATAACATGACCATCCCTATAAAAGGCCAAGAGATATAACATGACTATCCCTATAAAAGGCCAAGAGATTTAACATGACCATCCCTATAAAAGGCCAAGAGGTCTAACATGACCATCCCTATAAAAGGCCAAGAGATTTAACATGACCATCCCTATAAAAGGCCAAGAGATGTAAGATGGGCATTCCTATAAAAGGCCAAGAGATGTAACATGACCATCCCTATAAAAGGCCAAGATATCTAACATTTGGAGTCTTTGACTGGATGCAAGTTTTAAATCAATCAACAGAGATCTTTTTAGTTGCTGACATTTCACTGTGATTACTCCAAGAAAATTTAATTCTGAAAGGATTCTAACCATTCTCTAAAAGAAAAATCAGATATCTATTTAGCTGCTAACGCTTCACTGTCATTGTTCCTAGAAAATTTAATTTTGAAAGGATTCTAACCATGACCATGACTAAGTACAAATGCTCTAAAACAAAATCCCACATTAAAATAAAAATCACTTATTGAAATATGCATTTTGTTTTGTGGTATTCAAAGTTATCAAAAGTAAACAAACAAAAAAAGTGTTTACAGTTAACTGTAAAAAATTATTCAGTTTTATAGAGCGTTGTTGTCAGCTGAAAAAAAAAGAAGAAAGAAACAATTTCTGTTTCCTGAGTATTCAGGATGAATAGTAAACAAGGTTCATCTTTTTCTATTCATATTTGTTCGGATGTACTCTTCCAAATGTCTTAGTTTCACTTACGGGTGGTTTACACCACATGGGTTAATAAGAAAAGTATACCACGTACGAAGTTTCAGCGGTGTACACGTTGTTTTCTAGATCAGTATTGAAAACTCAAATTATAAAAATAGCTGCGAATAAGCACCACAAATAGTATTTCCCCCCCAAATTCATTTTTCAATGATAATTTAATTAATGCCCTCAATTTAGACATTTAGTAATGCAGAAATAGTTGTCATCCATTTTGTAATCTAATCATTAAAGCTAACAGGCTTCCTTAGTGAAATTGTAATGCATTCAGTTTAGCGGATCAAATAGATTTGAGACACTCCAGATTGGAGCAACATCCAAAAAAATACATTTTGTCTTAAAACTTCCGGTTTTACTTTTGACTTCCGGTTTTATTGTTTATAATGAATTAAAAAGATTTTATAACAAAAATTTCCATATTTGAAAAAAAAAATAAATAAAATACCTTTTATTCAATGGTTTTGTGTATTCAAAGTTACCAAAAAAAAAAGTGTCTAGAGTTAACAGTAAAAAATTATTCAGTTTTATAGAGCGTTGTTGTCAGCTGAAAAAAAGAAGAAGAAAGAAACAATTTCTGTTTCCTGAGTATTCAGGATGAACAGTAAACAAGGTTCATCCTTTTCTATTCATATTTGTTCGGATGTACTCTTCCAAATGTCTTAGTTTCACTTACGGGTGGTTTACACCACATGGATTGATAACATGGCCATCCTTATAAAAGGCCGAGAGATCTAACATTTGGAGTGTCTGACTGGAGACAAGTTTCAAATCAGTCAACAGAGATATTTTTAGTTGCTAACACTTCACTGTCATTGCTCGTACAAAATTTCATTCTGAAAGGATTCTAACCATGGCCATGATTACGTACAAATTCTCTAAAAATAAAACCCCAATATTAAAATAAAAACCCCAATATTGAAATAAAACCCCAATATTGAAATAAAACCCCAATATTGAAATAAACCCCCAATATTGAAATAAACCCCCAATATTGAAATAAAAATCCCAATATTGAAATAAAACCCCAATATTAAAATAAAACCCCAATATTGAAAAATAAAACCCCAACATTAAAATAAAACCCCAATATTAAAATAAAACCCCAATATTAAAATAAAACCCAACATTAAAATAAAACCCCAATATTAAAATAAAACCCCAACATTAAAATAAAAACCCAATATTGAAATAAAAACCCCATATTGAAATATGCATCTGCCTTTATTTATTCAAAATTACCTGTCTTTTCATTTATAGGAATTTGTCAATAAGTGTCAAATTTATCAATTATTTCATTGTGCTTCTTATTATTTGGTTCTATTTATCTTCCTCCCACAAGGTAAGATGTGACACAAGGTTGGGAAAGAACCAGCGCTCGAGAATTTGAGCACTCTGGCTGTTTAAAAATTGCCTGGGCAGCCCCGTCGGCATTCCCCGGTAGGAGCGCCTCACACAGTAAGCAATAAACTTACTCCTCCCCAAAGAGGGGAGGCAAAGCCTGGGAGGGTGGACCTCCTAGAACTGCACAGGACCGACAACCCTTAATAGACAGGTGTAAATCCAGACCCAAAGGCCTGGACGATACCGGTTTATTAGGCGGAGTAAAAAAACCCTGGGTGAAATTTATTTTATTATTTGGTATTTGGTATGTAAAAAACACATAAAAACATCAAACTAATCTTACAGGGGAATTTTCCCTCTGTTTTTAATTGCTATATCAAGTATCTTAGAAAATTCACATTGCCTCCAGACCCCAGTTGCATGATTGCCAGGCCTGTTATAGGGATGGCCTTGGTTGGTGAACATCCCCCTCATGACCACACATGATAATCAGAATTATCTCCCTTGTTCAGGTTTTCTTTACATTACAGCTTTGCTTTGTTCGTCTGTTGGTCAATCTGTGAACATGCGCGTTGTTCATGCGTTCACTGCACTGAACGTAAGCATCCCACACGTTGTGCCGGTCCAAAGATGTTGTTGTGCGAACTCACTCAGTGCTACAACAAATACTCTCATACCAAGATACAACCATGAGTCCAGTTTATCAACAAGTAACAAATTTATTGGTTAGAGGCTACAAATTTATTGGTTAGAGGCTACAAATGAGACTCGTGTTCCCCAGACTGAATGGCAGAGTTGCAAAATGAGATCTCTCTATCCCGGCGAAATGGAAACAAGTCCTCCACAGTCCTTTGGCTAAGAGACCCAGATGGATGGGCCATCCTGCCTCCACGGGCCTCAACTGTCAGAAGGGGTGAAATGCAGTATTGATTTACTCCTCTCCAGGAGTTAGGCACAAGGTCAGTTTTTATCTTACTCCCACAAGTAAGATGTGACCCAAGGTCGGGTCGGGAAAGTGGGGTTTAAAAATTGCCTGGGCAGCCCCGTCGACATTCCCCGGTAGGGGCGCCTCAGGCAGTAAGCAATAAACTTACTCCTCCTCAAAAAGGGGAGGCGAAGCCTGGGAGGGTGGACCTCCTAGAACTGCACAGGACAGACCCATAGACCGGCGTAAATCAAGCCCCGAAGGCCAAGACTATACCAGTCTATGGGGTGCAGTATCCATCGGAACAGATACTACACTTTGATCTTAGCCAAAAGAAATGCAGTAGCCCAGAATGACTTAAGTAAACCTTTCCCAGTAACGTCTTTCTTCTTTCTCCCCCTCCCGTGCACACAAACCACTAAATCTTCTGTCTGTTTATATGTCAAAGCGAACTAGACGTTGTTTCAGTTTATGCTCCACACGATGACTTAAAACCTGGATACAATAGTCATCATGAGTCATTTTTATTGTTTGCCAAATTAATTGAATTGAAACTATATTTCTATTAAAATCTTTTATCTCGTCAACAGTTACGTTTGACCCCAACCCCCCAAAAAAAATTATAGAGTCGCTTTTAACAATAATATGTTAAAAAGAAAAACATTATTGAAGCTCAAACTTAAATTCTCTCAAATTTTCAATCAGATAAAAAATGTCTATGATGTTAAATTTGAAATTTTCTCATAAAATATATAATGTTGTATTATTCGGACGACTTTTCTCATTTTGGTAATTATTTTTTTTTTTTAACATAGTTCACCCCAGACAAGGCAGGCCGCGATTGTAGACGTAAGGGGCTACTGAGAAGAAAGAAAAGGGAGAAGATTTGGAGGGGGGGGGGGGGTCAACCTAAATTGGAATCTGCGCAGCGAGATGTCTGTTTACATTAGTTTTAAATTTCTGCATGTCAGTACCGTCGGGGAAACAGGGGGCAGGGAGGGAGTTCCAGAGGCCAGCAGCACGAGGAAAGAAGCTATTTGAATAAAAATCTCTCCGGCATCTAGGGACCTCCACAGTGAATGGATGGGATTTGGCAGATTGTCGAGTTGGTCTAGTGAACTTACGACGAGGGGGCACCAGAGTAGCCAATTCATCGGAGCATAATCCATTGAAGTATTTGTAAAACAAGCACAAGGATGCTACATTATGGCGATGGGACAGGGTCTGGAGCTTGGTTGACAGTGAGGAACCTATTAGGTTGGCGACTCTTTTTTGGACCTTGTCAAGGAGAGAGAGACTAGTAGATGATGCACCAGCCCAGATGTGGCAACAATACTCCATGCATGGGCGGATGGTGGCTTTTCACAATGTTAAATAAAACTTAAAAAAAAAAAACAACCGGCATTCCCCACATTGTTGTTCAGAATCACTAGATGAAATCCAGGTACCCAAGGCAAAGATAGGTGCTTTTGTCTCATGTATTTCTGCTCTGTGGAACAAGCGACCAGAGATAGTGATGACGACTATCGTATCCAGGTTTAAAGTCGCCTTCGACAAACATTCCGCGACCTCCCCGATCATTGCTGCCGAGCAGTCACGGAAATTAGGCGCTTCATCTGGAGTAATACCAAAATAAATATTTCTTGAGAAAAACCGACGAACACAGCTTTATTATCAAGGTCAACCTGTAGGGTCAACCGGTGTCGACCGAATTTCGTCTCTTTTTTTCTTTCAATTTCCGGGGTCCTTATTCTTTGTATGGTCCAGTGTAGATATATTTTTAAACCATTGTTTCGTAATAGTATATTTTTTTGAAAAAAAAAAAATAAACTAACAACATAGTGTTAAAATAAATAAAATTTATTTTAATCAGTATAATTTTTTGAAAACAAAATAAAATAAAAAATAAAATAAAATTTATTTTAATCAGTATAATTTAAAAAAAAATAAATAAATAAATAAAATTTATAAAATTTATTTTAATCTGAGCTTTTGAGAAATAACACTACACATTGTTATGTTTTTTTTAAAAAAATGTGATACTATTACGAAACAATGGTTTAAAAAATATGCTTACACATCCCTACTGATTCAAACTGGGATGGCAGCGTGATTTTCTGACCCCAAAAGTCCATTGCCATCGGACGATGAAAAGAAAAAAAAAGAGAGAAAAACACTGCTTTGACAAGGAGAATGTTATTTCTCGAAAGCTCAGATTAAAATAAATGTTATTTATTTTAACACTACACATTGTTATGGGTTTTTTCAAAAAAATAATAATATATATATATATATATATATATATATATATGCATATATATTGTTGTACTAATTTTTCTGTACCAAAATAAATATATATATATATATATATATATATATATATATATATATATATTACTTTCTTGAAATTGTTTTAAACTTTATGACTTGGATGAACTGTATAAGTTTAACAAAAAAGTGTGTTTTTGGCCAATATATTTGAGGTTTTATATATTTTTATGTATTTTGTATATATTTTTATATATTTTCAAAGCTTAATTTTATTACCTGCAGTAATGTCATTGCGGTAATGGTCATCTGAGGAGAAGATTTTTTTTTTTTGAAAACTCATGAGTTAAGGACGCAATATCACTCCTTGTTTATGAACTTTAATAAAATCTGATTCATTTCTCATTTTATTATGTCATTCAATTAATATTATTGCTCTATACACTATATTGAGCTTTGTTTTTATCCTGATAGTCTACTGGTTGAAGATATTATTTATATTTTAAAGTATTATCTTACTTTATATATATATTACTATATTTTTTCAAAAAATATAATGTATATATCAAGGGAGGCGTGAGAGCGCTCTATCCCTTAATAGACTTTAAAAACGGCCTATGCTAAAAATCTCATTTCTTTGATCAGTCATAACTCAAAAACCAATAAACCAAATTAGTTAAAATTTTGCACAATTTTTTTTATTTGATAGGTTCTATAAGTGTGTAGAATTTCAGCATCATTAGTCAAGGCAACCCAGAGATCCAGAAAGGTCAAGCATAATTTTGTGTTATCCGTGTGTGCGTACGTATGTGCCACCTGTATCTCATCAACTATTTGATGGATTCAGCTGATTTTTGACAGAGATAGAGGTTCTAGGGTCGAGTTGATGGCATTTAAATTTCAGTTTACCATATACTTTAGTTTTCTAGAAAATTCCAAAAAACCTTTAAAATGACCATTGTATTGAGGCATAGCCTTTACAAAAGTAGTGACATTCCATGATAAATGCCAGTATACTGAAATCATATGCCCTTAATAGGGTTAAGATGAAAATTCATATACACTAAATGTACAAAAGCAAGGAAATTCCTGTTGTCATTAAGGGTATGCGAGCACAACAGGGCTATGTATTTTACTGGTAGGAATTTTTCTTCAGCGCACCTCACACATTTCATCCACTCTACTATATATATATATATATATATATATATATATATATATATATATATATATATATATATATGTATATGTTATTGCTTGCATAATTCAATGGAAATTTAACTCCACTAAAATGCTAATTTTCTAAGCCCATAATTTCTATTAGTACACACATTTTACCATATCAATATATGTTTTTGTTTTTTAAAATTGATTTCCAGTTTCATTATTATTAACTCCCCCTGAGATGGGTATTCCAACTTTGGCCCTTTTCTTACTTAAGGGCAAGGGTTGGCCACATCCGGCCCGTCACCCTGCTATGCTTTATTATTGCAATCCAGCCCGCGAACCTCCCAATAAAACTCATATCATTTTGTGACATAGACTTAAAAATGTAGGTTTCAATTAAGATTTACAGTGGGTTAAAAATGTATAAATATCAGCAAGCGATGATGCATGTATATTTCATTTTTCTTTAACTATTAATTTCAAATCCTTGGCCTGAGATAAAAATAGAAAAAGAGAAAGAGAGAGGCAAAGAGGAAACGAGAGACGAGGAAAAGGCATGAAACATAGAACTTATGTGAGGTGTGTCAAAACGAATGCTGGATAAACTTGCTACTTCCCCGTCATTATTTTTTATGATTTCAAAATGTCTCTTAGTCAGCGTTTTTTATAACATCACATACAGAAGTCTCTTGAGAAAAAATATCAGATTTGTAGAGTGTTCAATGCAATTTTTGTACAATTTATTCATGTAAACAAAAGATAGTAATTCTGAGATTTCGTTTTTCACTCCGGCCCGCGATCTCCTTCCAAAAGTCTCATCTGGCCCTCACTCTGAAAAGGTTGCCTGCTCCTGCTTTAAGGTAATAAATTGTCATATCAAGGGAGATAACTTATCTAAATCTATTTTAGAATGCCGAAACCCATTTCATTCAAAATAATATAATATATAAAATAGGAATTAACCGATAATTTTTTAATGAAAAATTGAAACATTAATTTTATTTTAATGTAAAAAAGAAAGAAGACTAGCCATTGCAATAAGGTAAATATTGCATGAAAAATACGTATCAATTATTGTTATATTACATATTGGGTAAATTTGTAGATCAACAACTTCTGCTGACCCCCCCCACCCCCTCAAAAAAAGAAATTCTATTTTTTTTTAGGCAACTATATGTAAACATTTTGAAAACCTTGACAGAAAGAGAAAAAAAATTATTTTAGAATTTAGAATGAGAGATCAGTTTCATATATAAATTTAATGTAAAATGATCCCACATTTCCGGGCCATTCCATCTTTTATGTGCAGTTAACCAAATTTTTTTACCACCAACATTAAGTCCGAGTGGCAAGTTGTAAAACAACATGTAAGCGTCTAAAAAAAATCTTTGTTAAAATTGTTGAAAATCTTTTTTAAATAAGCTGAGATAAATTATTTTCATTGATATGACAATTTGCGATCCTAAAGTAAAAAGGTCCGCAGTGAGTATCTGACATATGTTTCAATTGTATGTACAAATGGTTTCGATTAATTCGCTTTCTCTGTCCTGAACTCATAAATAAAGCAGCTGCGTGCCCGTAGATTAATTCCTATTTTAGTTAAAAAATATTAACAACAAGGGAATTGTTATTCTAACCATTTCTTTATTATTATCAGTTATACAGGGTGGGCAAAAATAAGGGTCCTATTTTTAAAAATTCATAACTTTTTTATTTATTGATTTTTTTAATTTTTTAGAATAAGTAAAGGACCCCTTCCGAAGCAAGCATGAGCCGTATTAGCCCTAAGGAACGTACCCTCATTTAGAAAACATTATTTTTGCTTAAAAAACTCAAAACAGTGTAAAAAACAATACTTTAGTTTTTGTAAGTTTTAAGAAGTGTTTTTCGGCTATAATTTGTTTTGTTTATTTCAAAAAATCTCGGAAGGGTCAGTCTACACACACATAAAGTTTGGTGAGTTCAACTTTTATTTTGTGGAAGTTATTCAAATTCAAGTTATTCAAATTTAAAGATAGGACCCTTATTTTGGCCCACCCTGTATATATATATATATATATATATATATATATATATATATGGCCTGCAGTGGCATGCAGAAGGGGGGGGGGGCTACGAGGCAGAGGCATCTGTCATCCAAATTAGGGGGATCAGTCATATTCACACTATCTCCCTTTTCTCGTAATATTAAGATTAAGCGTCCACTTCTTTGCTCATAAAAATAAATTTGTATACGTTATTATTGAAGTGACCGGACACACGTACGGTTACTTTTATTATTTAGATGGATTTAAAAAAAGGACAAATGAATACTTCAGTTGTATTTTGTTGCTGTGTTAAAGTAAATAGACATCACCTTGTTTCATGTTTTTTAAAGACTAAACTTTGTTTATTAAATCTATAATTCAAGTGTGTTTTTTATCGATGATTAACGATGAAGTATACACTGGATGAAAGTTAGACGAACATGGTGCGATCATACCATGATTTAGACATTCGGATGTAAAACGTTACCAGACACTTTCCCTTAAATAATATGAGCAGAAATTGAAAGAAACTATGAAAAATAGAAAAAAAAATAATATATAAAAAAAAAATATGAAAAATAGAAAAAAAAAATAATATATTAAAAAAAAATATGAAAAATAGAAAAAAATATATATATAAAAATTTTTTTTATATATATATTTTTTTTTAATATATTATATTTGAAAAATATAAAAAATTATATAATATAGCAAAAATAATATGTAAAATAGAAGAAAATATATAATATATCAAAAATAATATGAAAAATAGAAAAAAAATATATATATAAAATTTTTTTATATATATATTTTTTTATATATTTATATTTAAAAAATATAAAAAAATATATAATATATCAAAAATAATGAAAAATAGAGAAAAATATATAATATATCAAAAATAATATGAAAAATAGAAAAAAAATATAATATATCAAAAATATGAAAAATAGAAAAAATATAATATATCAAAGAAAATATGAAAAATAGAAAAGATATAATATATAAAAAAAAAATATGAAAAATAGAAAAAATATATAATATATCGAAAAAAATATGAAAAATAGAAAAAAAATAATATATAAAAAAAAAATATGAAAAATAGAAAAAAAATAATATATAAAAAATAATATGAAAAATAGAAAAAAATATAATACAGGGTGTTTCAAAAGTCTTGGGAACATAACTTTGTTTATTAAATCTATAATTCAAGTGTTTTTTATCGATGATTAACGATGAAGTATAATTACACTGGATGAAAGTTAAACGCACATGGTGCGATCATACCATGATTTTGACATGCGGATGTAAAACGTTACCAGACACTTTCCCTTAAATAATATGAGCAGAAATAGAAAAGAAAATATGAAAAATAGAAAAAAAAATAATATATAAAAAAAAAAATATGAAAAATAGAAAAAAAAATAATATATAAAAAAAAAATATGAAAAATAGAAAAAAAAATAATATATAAAAAAAAATATGAAAAATAGAAAAAAAAATAATATATAAAAAAAAAATATGAAAAATAGAAAAAAAAATAATATATAAAAAAAAAATATGAAAAAAATAAAAAAAAATAATATATAAAAAAAAAATATGAAAAATAGAAAAAAAAATAATATATTAAAAAAAAATATGAAAAATAGAAAAAAAATAATATATAAAAAAAAAATATGAAAAATAGAAAAAAAATAATATATAAAAAAAAATATGAAAAATAGAAAAACAAATAATATATATAAAAAAAATATGAAAAATAGAAAAAAAAATAATATATAAAAAAAAAATAGAAAAAATAGAAAAAAAAATAATATATAAAAAAAAAATATGAAAAATAGAAAAAAAAATAATATATAAAAAAAAATATGAAAAATAGAAAAAAAAATAATATATAAAAAAAAAATATGAAAAATAGAAAAAAAAATAATATATAAAAAAAAAAAATGAAAAATAGAAAAAAAAATAATATAGAAAAAATATGAAAAATGGAAAAAAATATAATACAGGGTGTTTCAAAAGTCTTGGGAACATAACTTTGTTTATTAAATCTATAATTCAAGTGTTTTTTATCGATGATTAACGATGAAGTATAATTACACTGGATGAAAGTTAGACGAACATGGTGCGATCATACCATGATTTTGACATTCGGATGTAAAACGTTACCAGACACTTTCCCTTAAATAATATGAGCAGAAATAGAAAAGAAACTATGAAAAATAGAAAAAAAAATAATATATAAAAAAAAAATATGAAAAATAGAAAAAAAAATAATATATAAAAAAAAATATGAAAAATAGAAAAAAAAATAATATATAAAAAAAAAATATGAAAAATAGAAAAAAAAATAATATATAAAAAAAAAATATGAAAAAAAGAAAAAAAAATAATATATAAAAAAAAAATATGAAAAATAGAAAAAAAAATAATATATTAAAAAAAAATATGAAAAATAGAAGAAAAAAATAATATATAAAAAAAAAATATGAAAAATAGAAAAAAAAATAATATAGAAAAAATATGAAAAATGGAAAAAAATATAATACAGGGTGTTTCAAAAGTCTTGGGAACATAACTTTGTTTATTAAATCTATAATTCAAGTGTTTTTTATCGATGATTAACGATGAAGTATAATTACACTGAATGAAAGTTAAACGCACATGGTGCGATCATACCATGATTTTGACATTCGGATGTAAAACGTTACCAGACACTTTCCCTTAAATAATATGAGCAGATATTGAAAGAAAATAGGAAAAAATAGAAAAAAAAATAATATATAAAAAATAATATGAAAAATAGAAAAAAATATATATATAAAAAAAATTTTTATATATATATTTTTTTTTTATATATTATATTTGAAAAATATAAAAAATTATATAATATATCAAAAATAATATGAAAAATAGAAAAAAATATAATATATTAAAAATGATATGAAAAATAGAAAAAATATATAATACAGGGTGTTTCAAAAGTTAGACGAACATGGTACGATCATACCATGATTTTGACATGCAGATGTAAAACGTTACCAGACACTTTCCCTTAAATAATATGAGCAGAAATAGAAAGAAACTATGAAAAATAGAAAAAAATATAATATATAAAAAGATTTTTTATATATATATTTTTTTTTTATATATATATTTTTTAATATTTTGAGAGTTATAGGAGAACATGTCGGACGAAGTATAAGATTATACGTAAATTTTCGTTTCCTGAGGTATAAAATAGAAATAGAAACATCCCTGAAGCATTTTAAAACAATTTTAATTTTCATTACATTAACAACTTATTTTTTCAGGAAAAGAAAATTTGACCTGATATTTTTTCTTTTGTTTTAAGTAAATAAAGTTTTACTTTTAAACATTATTAGTGATTATTTTCTTTTTAAAGAAAACATTTCTCTGGAAAAGGAGAGACAGCCAGGGCAACATTACTCGTTGTGTTGTTTGTTTAATATTTGTTTGTTTTACGACCATAACTATATCGTATAATGTATATTATTATTTATAACAGAGAAATGCGCAAGTTCTTTCAAACAAATCGATTCATCCATTTTTACTATAGTACAATTCGGGGCGAAAAAAACCCAATGAAGTTTATTTTTTAAGGATTGAATAAAAAAAATATTTTTCATAAGTTGCCCCAAAAATATCAATTAATTGTCAATAAACAATTCAGAGATCCATTTAATGTCTTAAAATTTCATACAAAATATCTGGCCTAAACCTTGGAAGTTGAAAAAATATTGGGTCAAAAAAAAAATTTATATATATATATATATATATTTATATATATATATATATATATATATTTATATATATATATATATATATATATATATATATATATATATATATATTACTTTCTTGAAGTTGTTTTTAATTTTATGACTTGGATGATTTTTATATATTTTCAAAGCTTTCTTTCCCTTAAATAATATGAGCAGAAATTGAAAGAAACTATGAAAAATAGAAAAAAAAATAATATATAAAAAGAAAATATGAAAAATAGAAAAAAATATATATATAAAAATTTTTGGTGCTTTTTTAGAATAAGCTCCCTGCAGAAAATTATTTTCATGTAAAAGCATTATTTTGTACTTACTCAGTCATAATTTCTCTCTCACGGCACGAAAAAGAATTTAAAAATATCAAGCAGAACTTTAATTAGAACGATTTTTCCATTCTGATGTACAACCTGTATTCGCTGACATTTTGGGTGTGAGCGATCGATGGAATAGCCAAGGGCAATAACTCCGTTTTTATTGTTAGGATTTTAAAAAGAAAGAAACACATATGCAATAATAATAAAATATATATTTATTAAATTAAAAAATAGAAAATTAAATAATTATTTTTAATTTCTTCACCGGGCTACTTTCCACGATATAATTTTCTTGTTTTTTCAAAAGTACTAATTAGGTCACACGTGCCTACCTAGGGCACACAATTTCGTGACACTTATCTGCCCTTAGTTAGCTATTCCATCAATTGGCCACTCCCAAAATGTCGGCGAGTCGACGTTTTATATCGCCCTTATGGAAATGGAAAAATCGTTCTAATTAAAGTTCTGCTTGATATTTTTTAATTCTTTTTCGTGCCGTGAGTGAGAAACTATGACTGAGTAAGTACAAAATAATGCTTTTACATGAAAATAATTTTCTGCAGGGAGCTTATTCTAAAAAAGCACTAAACTTTTTTTTATATATATATATTTTTTATATATTATATTTGAAAAATATAAAAAAATATATAATATATCAAAAATAATATTAAAAATAGAAAAAAATATAATATATCAAAAATGATATGAAAAATAGAAAAAATATATATATCAAAAATAATATGAAAAATAGAAAAAAATATAATATATCAAAAATAATATAAAAAATAGAAAAAAATATAATATATCAAAAATAATATGAAAAATAGAAAAAAATATATATCAAAGAAAATATGAAATATAGAAAAAAATATAATATATAAAAAAAATATAATATATAAAAAAAAAATATGAAAAATAGAAAAAAAATAATATCAAAAATAATATGAAAAATAGAAAAAAAATAATAATATATCAAAAATAATATGAAAAATAGAAAAAAATAATATATCAAAAAAGATATGAAAAATAGAAAAAAATATAATATATCAAAAATATGAAAAATAGAAAAAAATATAATATATCAAAAAAGATATGAAAAATAGAAAAAATATAATATATCAAAAAAGATATGAAAAATAGAAAATATATATATATCAAAAATAATATGAAAAATAGAAAAAAATATAATATATCAAAAATAATATTAAAAATAGAAAAAAATATAATATATCAAAAATAATATGAAAAATAGAAAAAAAAAATCAAATATAATATGAAAAATAGAAAAAAATATAATATATATAAAAAATAATATGAAAAATAGAAAAAATATCATATAAAAAATAATATGAAAAATAGAAAAAAAAATATATCAAAGAAAATATGAAAAATAGAAAAAAATATAATATATCAAAAATAATATGAAAAATGGAAAAAATATAATATAGCAAAAAAAGATATGAAAAATAGAAAAAATATAATATATCAAAAATGATATGAAAAATAGAAAAAAAAATATGAAAAATATAAAAAAAAAATAATATATCAAAAAAAAATATGAAAAATAGAAAAAAAAAATATATAAAAAATAATATGAAAAAAAAAAAAGAATAAATGAATGCTGAATAAACTTTAGTTTTCTCCAGTCTGGTCGGTAAACTTTTTTATAAGCACTGATGAAGTACTACTCAAGAAAATTGATATTTCGTACATTTTGAATATTCTGTATATCATGTGTGCGTTTGAGGTTAGGCCGAAACAATTGTACAAATGGTTTCAAGTAAGGAGGTCAGAGGTCAGAGATTTGATGCGCATGACTTACCTGGTGCAGCCGAATGCCAGTGCTCATCTGATTCAAGTAAAACAAAAACAGTGTCATTTGGCAACAGAGCAAAATAGTCTTCATCATCAACATCGGTTCCATCAGTTTCCAAAACTAAACGGATTTCGGTTTCATCTGTCAAACCAAGTTTTAACCTGCCTGCAAAAAGAAAAAAATAGGAAATAACGCTATCCAGTGAATCCGCAAAGCTGGCACAAGACCCCAACTATAAATTTCTTTGCAGTATATAGTATTAGCATAATATCCAGTATTAGTTTTCCCCTAGTCTCCCTTAAAGGGGAGGGAAAGAAACCTTCTAAAAACACGTCTGTTCACTTTCTCTGCTCTTGTCGCCCCATACTTCCTTTCTTACATTACTTCCTCGACACGTTAGCTTAATTTTTTAAAATTTTTATTTATTTTTTTTTTTTTTTAACATAGTTCACCCCAAACAAGGCAGGACGCCACTGTAGACGTAAGGGGCTACTGAGAAAAAAGAAGAGGGGAGAAGGTAGGGGGCAGTCAACCTAGATTGGGATCTGCGCAGCGAGATGTCTGTTTACATTAGTTTTAAACTTCTGCATGTCTGTACTGTTGAGGAAACAGGGGGCAGGGAGGGAGTTCCAGAGGCCAGCAACACGAGGAAAGAAACTATTTGAGTAGAAGGCTCTCCGACATCTGGGGACCTCCACAGTGAATGAATGAGATTTAGTAGATTGTCGAGTTAGTCTAGTGAGTTTACGTCGAGGGGGCACCAGAGTAGCCAATTCATCGGAGCATAATCCATTGAAGTATTTGTAAAACAAGCACAAGGATGCCTCATTCAATTTCAAAGTGGAAATTTTGGTGCTTCTGCTGTTTAGGCATGACATGTATTAAAAAAAAAATAGCTAAAGAAATGTATAAACTTTGTTATGTACTTACGTGGTAGGTTAATAGAAGACTGTACACTAAAAATTATACAAATTCATCCAGTATTTATTAAATTAAAAATAAAAAACGATTTTTAGCGGGTCCGCCATCTTGTATCTTTCAATCGCTCGATTTTAAATTGGTAAAAAAAAAAAAAATTAGTTATCTCCCTTGTTACAAAATGTCTAATAATACGTAAAATTGTTTTTTTTTTCTTTTTCTTATAATTTAATAAATACTGGATGAATTTGCGTAATTTTTTCTGTACAATCTTATTTCCAGCTAACACGTAAGTACATAGCAAAGTTTATACGTTATTTAAATAAAAATTTTTTTAAAGAAACAATTGATATATTTTGAGCAACGTGGAATGTGATTTAGAAACAAGTAATATATTAAAGAAAATGTGATTTTTTACTTTTTAAGAATTTTTTTTTCAAAACTTTATTTACAGGATAAAAATTTGGGTGCTTATGCATATCAGCCCTGACAATGAAATATTTAAAGAATGTATAAACTTTATTATGTACTTACGTGTTAGCTGAAAATAAGATGTGCAGAAAAAATTACGCAAATTCATCCAGTAGTTATTTAATTATAAGAAAAAGAAAGAAAATGATTTTACGTACATTTTGACATTTTTGTAAACCCCGAAATCGTGAAAATGAGTTATCGTCCTTGACCACTGGAAATATCTACCGAGTGATAAAATCGTTTTTTATTTATAATTAAATAAATACTGGATGAATTTGCGTAATTTTTTCTGCACAATCTTATTTCCAGCAAACGCGTAACTACAAACTAAAGTTTATACGTTTTTAAAAATAGTTTCATATCGCGCATAAACAGGAGAAGCACCGAAGAATTTTATTTTTGTATAACCTACTTGTCCCATTCTTGCTTCACGTCCTCTGAGTCTTCAAGCTTGAAAAAGAACTTTACTTATTGCATAGAAAAGCACCTAGATCTGTGGTTCCCAACCTTATTTTGCTGTGGACCCCATATATGTATAGATACTATTTTTTCATCAATTACTAATATATTCTTATCAACATTTGCACAATGTGTTCACAAACATAAAAATACATTTACAGCGGATTAAAATGTTATAAATGACAAACAGAGCATGAAAACCATGAAGAAATATCTGCCCACATGAGCTCAGAAACAGCGAACATTGATTGCCACATATTCTGTGATTGTACACCTGCCACCTAGGCCCTAAAATACATACTAACCTAAGAAAACAGTGTTCCGTCCGTCCGTCTGACCGTACGTCCAGATTTTTCTCCGCAACCATCCATTGAATTTCTCTAAAATTTTGCATGAAGTTGTAACTTTGGTCAGGTTAGAAAGTGACATTCTCCGATTTTTGAAAAAAAATCTGGTTAGCTCCCCAGGAGTCAAAAGGCCCCGAAATGGCAAAAAATGACATTTTTTTGCCCCATAACTTTTCATCCATCCATTCAATTTCTCTGAAACTTGGCCAAAATGTGGAGGCAATTGTTCCTAATAGAAAATAAGTATCGCTGACCTTGGAAAAAATTTGGTTCGCGCCCCCAGGGGGGGTCAAAAGCCCCCATAAATGGCAAAAAATGACCCTTTTCTCCCATAACGTTTGATCCATCCATTCAATTTTTCTGAAAATTGGACAAAATGTAGAGGCAATTGTTCTGGATATAAAATGAGCATCCTTGACCTCAGAAAAATTCTGGTTCGCGCCCCCAGGGGGTCAAAAATGCCCCAAACTTATTGCATTTTACACTCGCCACATCGAGTCACATACAGAGGGGGACCACGCATGTGCGGCTTGTTATTATATATTTATTCATGGTTTTTGGTTTGGTTGTTTTGTTTTACGGCATATCAACCCTTTTTAGGTTATTTAATGCCAAATCCGGTCATTTTGGTAAAAACTTTTATGCTTCAAGTTCTTTATATCTTCAAATGTTTATTCATGGTGTTTGATTTGGTTTTTCTGTTTTATGGCATATCAACCTTTTTCGGGTTATTTAATGCCAAATCCGGTCATTTTGGTAAAAAATTCTATGCTTCAAGTTCTTTATATCTTAAAATATTTATTCATGGTGTTTGATTTGCTTGTTTTGTTTTACGGCATATCAACCCTTTTTGGGTTATTTAATGCCAAATCTAGTCATTTTGGTAAAAGGCTTTATGCTTCAAGTTCTTTATATCTTCAAATGTTTATTCATGGTGTTTGATTTGGTTTTTCTGTTTTATGGCATATGAACCTTTTTCGGGTTATTTAATGCCGAATCAGGTCATTTTGGTAAAAGTTTTTATGCTTCAAGTTCTTTACATGTTCAGATATTTATTCATGGTGTTTGGTTTGGTTTGCTTGTTTTGTAGAGGAAAATGTTGTTTTTAGCTTTGCAGAACATGATTGAGTTTTGCAAAAGGGAAGGAAAAAAACAATAACATCAATGTTTGGTGTATTTTAAGTCAGGAAGCCGGAGAATAAATAGTGGTAGTGATTGTGACCCGGGTCACGGATATGTCTGGTATATATATATATATATATATATATATATATATATATATATATATATATATAATGCTTTCACAATTTTTATTGTTTCTATATTTATTAGCAGAATATCCACAAGAAAACAATGCATGCGATCGTTTTAAGTATGAATTTACATTTTGGTACTTTGTTAGATTGGGACCCACATTAAAAGTCCATCGACGTTGGTGCTTTCCGGCGTTTTATGTAAAATGCCGGAAAGGCCCGAAGCGATTAGTCAATGAAACTGCAAGGAAATGAATAACTGATTGAAATGAATAAGCAGACAACATCTAAATTTGATAATTTAACTTTTTGACATCTGCAAACGACCCTGTCCAAACCCTAATTCATAACCCTGCCCAAACCCTAATTCATAACCCTGTCCAAACTCTAACGAAAGCAACAATAATAATCAGTAAAAAAAAAATAATTTCCCTAAAATATAAAAAAAATACTTCCTAACCCTGCTTAAACCCTAATTCCTAACCCTGCCCAAACCCTAATTCATAACCCTGTCCAAACCCTAACAAAAGCAACAATAATAATCAGTAAAAAAAATAATAATTTCCCTAAAATATAAAAAAATACTTCCTAACCCTGCCTAAACCCTAATTCTTAACCCTGCCCAAACCCTAATTCTTAACCCTGTCCAAACCCTAATTCATAACCCTGCCCAAACCCTAACAAAAGCAACAATAATAATCAGTAAAAAAAAAATACTTTCCCTAAAATATAAAAAAAATACTTCCTAACCCTGCCCAAACCCTAATTCATAACCCTGCCAAAACCCTAACACCTAACCCCGCCATAACTCTAACTCCTAATCCTGCCCAAACTCTAATTCCTAACCCTGTCCAAACCCTAACACCTAACCCTGTCCAAACCCTAACACCTAACCCCGCCATAACTCTAATTTCTAATCCTTCCCAAACCCTAATTCCTAACCCTGCCCAAACCCTAACGAAAGCAACAATAATAATCAGTAAAAACAAAACAGAAATAATTTTCACAAAATTAAAAAAATACTTACTTAATTAACTTTTTAATTTAAACACTTTTTTGAATCACTTATTTCTTGTTAAAAAAATAAATATCTATTTCATACAACATTTTTTGCTGTAATTTTTTTGCTTAAAATTTTGGTGTGCAGCCCACTTTAAAGCTTCTGTGGACTCTGGTTGCGAATCCTTAACCCTAAGCAACAGGAAAATCATACGCTTGAGGAAAAAATTCAGTTCATAGAATTAATCTGATCAAACGAAATTAAGAAAAAAAAAAGAAGAATTACCTTTAGCGACCAAGTCTTGTAAGTTATTGGCAACAACGGGTTTTTTTGTTGTTCTTTCACTGTTCCATATTTTGAAAGCTTTCGCAGAAGAGATGTTCGGATTCATTGTCTCATGCAACCATTGGCCAATTTAACAAACATTGACAACTTTAAAATCTGAAAGATAAAACGCAATACGAAATTAAAAATAAAACTTTCACAGAAATCCTACAGAAACGAATACTATGGAAAGTAAAAAAACCCGAATCAAGGGAGATCACTCTTATCTCCAAAATGGTCCAAGAGAGATCCATAATCCAAATTTATGTCTTGCTCATTAGACAACTGCTAGAATATTTTCGGATTCATTGGCTCATGCAACCATTGGCCTATTTAACAAACATCGACAACTTTAAAATCTGAGAGATAAAACGCAATACGAAATTAAAAATAAAACTTTCTGGAAGTGGGAATTCAGAAGTCTATGACTAAACTCCAAACGTTAAATAAAAAAAAAACTCAGTTCGGTTCAATTCCTGTAGAAGCACAAAAACCCTCTGTGTAACTTTGAGCTCCAATGAACGAAAAATAATTCAGCTCACCGCAGAATCTCACTCGACACTCACTTCGCCTTCTCCTGATTTTCTTTTCTTTTTATTAGCAGATTTTCCTTCAGTTAATTCCGCTTAACCAATCAGAAAAAACATAATCCGCTGGCTCACTATTTGTCGTCAAGGCGAATCCACGTATTATTGTGAAACAACCAGTAGATTTGTTACTTGGAGGTTGCGAGTTCAATCCTCACTAGAAAACTAGTAAGCCAAAACTTATTTCCCTTTCCATCTGCAAGCCAGGCAAAGGCGGACCCTCTTACTGCGGGGATGAAGTAAGTCCGGGCCATCTCCACCGCTCGATTCTGGCTCAAGATCATCAATTCCACTACACTTTCATAGAAATCCTACAGGAACGAATGGAAAGTAAAGGTCTGAGAGTAAATAGTTCCACTTTCTATTAGACTCAGCCTAAATAGTCAAACCCTGAATCAAGGGAAATCACTCTTATCTCCAAAATGGTCCAAGAGAGATAACTCATAATCCAAATTTATGTCTCGCTCATCAGACCACTGCTAGAGTATGGTACACAGACTTTGGCGGTGTTAAGGTTTTTTATGATGTCTCTGCCTGGTGGCTTCGGTCCACAATGGGAATTTGGAGAGGGCGTTGTTTTCCAAAGTGGAGTTAGAGGCGAAACGTTGGGCAAATAGTTCAGCTTTATCAGTTGCCGTGCAAACGACATCATTGTGGTTTGATTGTGGGGGAATCGTTGATTGACCATTGTTGACCACACTATTGTAGATTTTCCAGAAATAGCGAGTACCTAGTTTCTGTGACTGAATACGTTTTTTTGTTAACAGAGTATATCTTAGCTCTATAAATTTCTGTCTATTAGTAGCTGACTTATGGCGGCCGAATTTATGGAATGCTTGCTGCCTCTCAGCAACGGCAGCTGCACATTCCGAGGTCTCGTTCTGCTTCCAATTGTCAAAGCTTGCCACGTTCGTCTGTATCAATACAACACAATCTGTTTTCGTCTTAGAGACCAAATAGTTCCACTTTCTATCAGACTCAACCTCAATAGTCAAACCCGAATCAAGGGAGATCACTCTTATCTCGAAAATGGTCCAAGAGAGATAACTCATGATCCACATTGCAGCTACCTTCACGTAGTAGGTTTGTTTTTTTTCGTTTTTAGAGTGAATTTTACCAAGAATAAAATGATGATCAGTGGTTTAGTGTTGGAAAACCCCGAAAAAGAGGAAAGTTCCTCTGCTCAGTTTGTGGAAAAGGAGTTGGGTGCAACTCAATTTTTATGGTACTTGTAAGCATTGGGTACACAAGAAGTGCAGTGGAAGTACTGGTAGGTTGAGAAAGGACAACCAGTTTGTGTGCGAGGAGTGTAAGACAATGGAGACGGATGAGACAAAGGTATTGAGGTTGTAGAGAAGTTTTGTTACCTTGGTGATACCATGGAGCACAGGGATGAGGAGGTGCTAGTGTTGTTGCAAGAGTAAAGAGTGGATGGAATAAATTCAGGAAACTTGTCATTACTAACCAGTAGAGCATTACCACTGTCGATCAAGGAAAAGTCTATCAGACATGTGTACGAAGTGTGATAACGTATGGAAGTGAAACGTGGCCAGTGAGGGTTGAGGACATGCGTTGCATGGAGAGAATGATATGATGAATGTGTAATGAGAGTCTTAAAGAAGGCTTAGATCTGATGACCTCAGAGGAAAATTAAATCTGGACAGTATAGAGAGATGTTTTCAAAACAGAAGCCTTTAATTGTACGGCCATGTTGAAAGAATGGATGACAGTTCGTGGGTTAGTAGATGTAGAACAGTTGAGGTAGCAGGGTCAGTTGGCAGGGGAAGACCAAGGAAAAGATGGGAGAAAGTGATAAAAATGGACTTAAGGGAAAGGGGGATAAATAAAGACCTGTCCAGAGATAGGTTAAGTTTGGAAGTCAATTTCTAAAAACTGTTCAACATATATTTCTGAATTTTCGAGATGAACATTGATAATTTGCATAATTTTGGTTATTTGAACTACATTTCTCATCTTGAGTGTTATCATCCGTCCAGATTCCAGAGTTCGACAGAAATATTCCTGAGTTTGAAGAGATACACCTGAAGAAGGCCGGAGGTTACAGCAGCCGAAAGATGAGAAATGTAGTCCGAATAACCAAAATCATATTTTCAAACAGTTTATAATAAATTAATGTTTGGGGTTATTTATTTGTAATTTTATTGTTATATTTCTCCTATATATGTGCAATAGTTTTGCTGATATAAATAGCAATTAATTAAAGTGATTTAATAATAAAAAAAGGGTACATCTTTCTTAAAATATTATGTTAATTATTTACAAGGGAGGTAATTTAAGATGAAATAACGGGTTCTGTTCGAAATTCCATCCAGAAATATTCCCGAGTTTGAAGAGATACACCTGAAGAAGGCCGGAGGTTACAGCGGCCGAAACGTTGTGATGATAACACTCAAGATGAGAAATGTAGTCCAGAATAACCAAAATTATTAAAGGGGTTATTCCTCCATCCTCTAAGTGATAGTCATCTGAAGGTTGAAGGTTCAATCCTCGGTGCGGGCGATACAAAGAATTGCTAATTACTAAAGACTTCTCCCAGTCATGGCTGACGGAACAATGCTATCCCTGTGGATTAAATAAAGGGTTCCATTCGGAATTCCATCCAGAAATATTCCTGAGTTCAAAGAGATACATCTGGAGAAGGCTGGAGGTTACAGCGGACGAAACGTTGTGATGGTAACACTCAAGATGACAAATGTAGTCCGAATAACCAAAATTTTGCAAATGTTCAATATATGCAAGCATGTAAAACAATGATGATGATGATGATGATTCCATTTGCTGCTAAGATCTCACCTGAATCTGAGACCCTGAATGAGAACTAAAACAAGTCAGATGTCAACTGAATAAATGTAAAATATTGAATGGCCTTGTGCCAGACTAGACTGGTTCAAATGTTGGATCTTAACATCACATAGCCTCAATCAGAACAAGACTGTGAAAATAGCTTGATTCCCCCTTCTGACACCATCTCTCTCGGTCTTGTCATGTCCACTCTTAATCTCCCGCCACTAACAGTGTTTGTAGTGTCCAAAGCACTAGTCAGTAATCTAGTGTCGGTATAGCATTGTACTGGTGCCAATACAGTTATACCAAAAGTTTCTTGAAACAAAGAAGAGACCAAGAATTCTACATCTGATGCCTCACTTAATGCCAAAGTTTCAGGCGCTAATGGACTTTTTGTTATTCTGTCCAACTTTTTAGATTGCCAGATAATAGGTGCCACCTTCTTGTTCTCGTCTTGAATGAAAACAATGATACCACCTTGAGATGACCCATTTTTCAGGCTAGCATATGAATATGCAAAGACTCATCTTTTTCGGGTTACCTAAATTCAGAAATTTTTGCACAATTTTCCTCGCCTTCAATTTAGTCAACGCCTTGTTTGTCTCTTGTAGCCTTTTCACAGTGTGATGTTTTCCTGTATTGCTCATAACACACGTTTCATATCTTAGATTTGGTCTTGTTTGTGAAGCAATTCACATCATTTGCCCACTTAAGCGTTTTAAATCAGCTTTCTCTTCTGCAGTCAATTCATCTGTCTTCCTCTTTGTACAACTTTTAGCTATGCTAATTGGTGTCATGGTGGAAATGTAAGATTCTTGTTGGTCCCCCGATTTTATAAATCGGGGGACCTATGTATTGAGGCATGTCCGTCCGTCCGGATTTTTCTCCGCAACCATCCATTGAATTTCTCTGAAATTTTGCATGAAGTTGTAACTTTGGTCAGGTTAGAAAGTGACATTCTCCGATTTTTGAAAAAAAAATCTGGTTAGCCCCCCAGGGGGTCAAAAGGCCCCAAAATGGCAAAAAATGACATTTTTTGCCCCATAACTTTTCATCCATCCATTCAATTTCTCTGAAACTTGGCCAAAATGTGGAGGCAATTGTTCCTAATAGAAAATAAGTATCGCTGACCTTGGAAAAAATCTGGTTCGCGTCCCCAGGGGGTCAAAAACCCCCCAAATGGCAAAAAATGACCCTTTTCTCCCATAACGTTTGATCCATCCATTCAATTTTTCTGAAACTTGGCCAAAATGTAGAGACAATTATTCTGGATATAAAATGAGCATCCTTGACCTCAGAAAAATTCTGGTCCGCACCCCCAGGAGGTCAAAAATGCCCCAAATTGCCACATCGAGTCACATACAGAGGGGGACCACGCACGTGCGGCTTGTTTTATTTCCGTCCCTTCTTTAGTTTGCACAACTTGTAACCCCAGATACTTCAATCATCCATCTTCATACGTGCTGACCTTTAATATTTTCTTTAATTTTCCTATAATCTGTTCTTGAAAAAAAAGCATTACCACAGAAGGCAAAATCATCCGACTGACTAACCATAGTTTCTATAAGTGATGCACTTTTATACCACTTTAATAACACTTTTATACAATTTTATACCACTTTAATAACACTTTTATACAATTTTATACCACTTGAATAACACTTTTATACAATTTTATACCACTTTAATAACACTTTTATACCACTTTAATAACACTTTTATACCACTTTAATAACACTTTTATACCACTTTAATAACACTTTTATACCACTTTAATAACACTTTTATACCACTTTTATACAATTTTATACCACTTTAATAACACTTCTATACCACTTTTCTACCACTTGAATAAGGCATTGTCGTACAAACTAATTGTTCCTCCCAGCTGTAAGAATACTTCTTCAATTCTTTTGTACCAAGATCTGCGTGCATCATTCAATCCGCCAAACCTCATTTTTTGGACAGACATCACAAGGTGGACGCAAAAATACCTCTTTTGTCAAAGAGTTCCCTTGTAGAAATTCTGCTGTTATATCAATAGATTGCACCCTCCAGGACATCAAGGCGGCTGTAAAAATTTACACGTGAGGTGGGAAAATCTTTCTTAAGATTACAAGCTGACCGTAAATATTATCTTTAAGTTTCCTATGATTTGCTCTTGAAATAAAAAAGGCATCCCCACAGAAGGCAAAATCATCCACGACTAACCAAAATTCCTATAAGTGATCCACTTTTATACCACTTTAATAACACTTTTATACCACTTTAATAACACTTTTATACCATAGATGCATCTTTTAAGCCGTCAAACCTCACTTTTTGGACAGACATCACAATGTGGACGCAAACATACCTCTCATGTTGCACCCTTCAAGACATCACGGCTGCCGTACAAAATACCAAGCGTAGACACTCTCTAATTCAGGCGGGGGAATCTTTCTTAAGGTTACTAGTGTCCTCCTCTAATCTTGCCATAGTTTTATTCTCGGCATGTATATTTAAAAAAATTTTTTTTTTAATATGGTTCACCCCAAACAAGGCAGGCAACCACTGTAGACGTAAGGGGCTACTGAGAAAAAAGAAAAGGGAAGAAGGTTGGGGGGGGGGGGTTCAGCCTAAATTGAGATCTGCGCAGCGAGATGTCTGTTTACATTAGTTTTAAATTTCTGCATGTCAGTACCGTCGGGGAAACAGGGGGCAGGGAGGGAGTTCCAGAGGCCAGCAGCACGAGGAAAGAAGCTATTTGAGTAGAAGGCTTTCCGGCATCCGGGGACCTCCGCAGTAAATGAATGAGATTTAGTTGATTTTCGAGTTAGTCTAGTGAATTTACGTCGAGGGGGCACCAGAGTAGCCAATTCATCGGAGCCTAATCCATTGAAGTATTTGTAAAACAAACACAAGGATGCTACATTGCGGCGATGGGACAGGGACTGGAGCTTGGTTGACAGTGAGGGACCTATTAAGTTGGTGACTCTTTTTTGGACCTTGTCAAGGAGAGAGAGACTAGTAGATGATGCACCAGCCCAGATGTGGCAACAATACTTCATGCATGGGCGGATGGTGGCTTTGTATAGATACAGGATAATGTCAGGTGTGAGGAGTTTACTAGCACGGTAGAGGGAGCCAACCTTCTTTGCGGCAGCCTTGGCAATGTCTTCAATGTATTTGTTCCAATATATTTTTCAGATATTATCCAGCGAGAAGATAGTGTAACCTTTTTTTTCAAAGGGAACTACTTCAAATACCTCTCTCTCCCCTTAGCATCTTCAGACATTTCCTGATCTGCAGTTAGCAGTACACCATTTTCTGGATAAAGTAGTTCCTTCCAATCGTCAATATGGTCCCAATTAACACATATTCGTGCTTCATCTCCCTCCACATGAACATTCACCGATTCCTTATACTTTCCAGTTTGTTTATTCTTTATGCTTAATACTTTGGCTTGCTTCCACTACTCTTCATTCCTCATTTTGTACTCAATAAAAGACTTTCGTATTGGTTGGTTTTACTCTGTGGCAGATCAATACATCGATGAGATGAACGGGCATTGAAGGAAAGTGCTAGCCTGTTTAGCTAGCCCCTTTTCTTTCTAGGTTCGTTCGGCTTACTCTCTCCTCTTCTTTTTATTTCTTTCTTTCTTTCTTCTTGAAGAGGGGATCACAGTACCGGTCAGGATTGTAAAAATAAGTGATAACAGATGTGGCCGAAGTGTAAACTCAGAAAAGTGTTCACACATGTTTTGAATAAGTGGGTGCGAAATAAACTAATAAAACCAGGGAATTATCGGAGAAAAATCAGTTTTCTTGGCGACACCGGATAACTCGCCTCGTTATCAATGAAGACAGCAACAACAACAAAAGCACCCGACTTGAAGTGCGGACCCTAGATCCACTTTTAAGCATGCCTGCTGTCTTCCCCGCAATAACAGCTTAACCAAGAACGCACACAAACACGCACGCACAAACTTTAAGGACAACGATAACTTTCGTATCATTTCAAACATTTTTATCCTGCACAAACTTTGTTATATTTTACATTTTTGTAAAATTGTTTACATATAAAAGTTTTATTCTTTTACTTTACAGTTTCCGTATTTTATTAACAATATTATATTGTTAAAAGTTAGCACTCGCTAACTGGTGATCCTTGTTATCGAATCGGTCTCAATTTATCTACACAAAATCAATTGTTTAGTGTGGTGGCTTGGTAATCCCTAAAGACGTGACCGTCGTCTAAAATACCAGATCCCAAACAGGGAACCAAAGACGCACCCCACAACTCTATTATTCACATTACGATCAGACGTATTTTCCTTCTGGGAATCAGTTTCATCTGGTGTAGAATATTTATGACAATCATCCTCCTCATCCACATCAAGAGTATTTATAGGTGGTTCTTCATCTCCAGTCTTAAATTCTGATCTCTTTTCAGCCTGATACATATTACAACCATCCTTTACTTTCATTAATTAGCATGGATGAACACGATAACAAGCTTCTCCATGACGTACCAATACAGTTTGTCCTTCTTTCCCACGCACCACTGCAGGACCTTTCAAACCTTTAAAAATTTTCCTGCTATAATAAACTTCATCACCATTTTCATACACCACATCTGAATAAGTATAAACCTTATATCTGAGTGCTCTCCTGATTTTTTCACTTGAATCAGCGGCAATATAGTTTTGTCAGTGCGTAAAGCTTCCATGTTCGGACGTATAATATCACTACATGAACTATCGATAGCTGGAAGTCCATCCTTTAAGATTGACAGAAGGTTAGAGTTAACTCCAAATACTAATTTGTTTGGACTAAAACCGCCATTATTTTGTAAAGTCTTCTTGGCACTTACTGACCATACAAGTGCAATTTTTGGTTCACATTTCACATCTGCAATAGTTTCGTAAAATGCATCTGCCAATATCTGATTATGCCGCTCCGCAATCCCGTTGCTAAATAGAGATTCACCTGGTGTTGTTGCAGTTTCTATATTTAATTTTTCATTCATCTTTCTATATTTTTCATTTGCAAATTCCCCTCTTTTATCACTTAAAAACTTTTTAAGTGCACCAAAATATGATATCCATATTTGGTAAATATTTTGCACAATTTCATCTTGTTGTTTAGAAAACACTAAACAAGCTGCAGAATATCTTATGGCAGTGTAAGGGGATGATGAGGGGGATGAAAGGGGTTATCCTTTTATCTTCTCGTAAAGAAACAAAACAACGAAAAGTATTTCTGTAACGATAACAAAAAGGGGTTTTATTAACTCAAGGTTACCTATACCGTTTGGTATAGGTAGATGAGAGTGGGACAGTGTCCGTCTGAGGAAGAGGAAGAATATAAGAGTTCTTAGAGCCGCCCGTGGATTTCTTCAGGTGAAGATGTTAGTAGTTGTCAAGTGGCGACGGCGGCAGCAGGAGAGAGAGCGTTTCCTCGTTCCTCGCTGGTGCTCTCTGCGATGTATCCAAGCTGGTGCCAGGAGGTCGTCTGATCTTTTTCTTCGAACCCTAAGGGGACATAAGTAGTCCCTTAGGGAACTAACGATATTACTGCGCCCTGTGATTTGATTGGACAAGCCAGCTCACAGGGACAGTGTTACGCATTCAAAAGTAGTCCTTATTGGTGACTGCTACAGCAGAATCAATCATATGCAAAATTCAAGTTTGTGAATATATTCCTGAAGGAATATATTCACAATAAAACTTGGTTAAATTTATCAGCCATGGTCATAGTTACCACTGGACGCAATGGTAAACGTTTATATTTGATGCATACTTCACATCAATCGCAACATTTTTCAATTACCTTAAGGAATTTAGCAACTTTTCTTTTGAGGCGTGTGAAAATTGTATGTGCAACTTCTTTACTTTTTTCTTTTCTTTTTCTTCCAGTGTTAAGTTTTTTTTTTTACAGAAGTGATGTACAACACGACAGACACTCTCAATTCACCTCGCTTGGTAAATAACAAATTTGTAAGTGGAATATAGTAATAGCCTGATGAGGTGGAAACCAAATCTATCGCTTCACCAAAGAATCCTTGCTGTATCATTCACAAAATTTAAAATAATTACAGCTTTCTTCATGGAGGCTTTACTCAACGCAAATTCATCCAGTATTTATTAAAGTATAAGAAAAAAACGATCTCACGTATCGGTAGACATTTCAGCTTACTGATTAGGCAAGGGAGATAACTTTCGGAAAAAGTCAAAATATAAGAAAAATGGCGACATATAGATAAAATCGTTTTTTGCTTTTAATTTAATAAATACTGGATGAATTTGCGTAATTTTTGGTGTACAGTCTTTTTTTCATCTATCACGTAAGTACATAACAAAGTTTATACATTTCTTTAGCTATTTTTTTTTTTTAAGAGAGGCTTAACATGTTATTGTGAAACAGCAGAAGCACCCAATGTTTTAATCTCATATATTTTATTAAATAAATACATTTATTAAAATGTTTTAATCTATTGGTCGTTACTTCCTGTGGATTATCTGCCGCTGTTTACTAAACTGCACAAGTGCCCCATGTTTTTCTTTCAGAGACTATATTTTATTAAATAAATACATTCATTAAAATGTTTTAATTTCATATAGTTTATTAAATAAATACATTCATTAAAATGTTTTAATTTCATATAGTTTATTAAATAAATACATTTATTAAAATGTTTTAATCTATTGGTCGTTACTTCCTGTGGATTATCTGCCGCTGTTTACTAAACTGCACAAGTGCCCAATGTTTTTCTTTCAGAGACTATATTTTATTAAATAAATAAATTTATTAAAATGTTTTAATCTATTGGTCGTTACTCCCTGTGGATTATCTGCCGCTGTTTACTAAACTGCACAAGTGCCCAGTGTTTTTCTTTCAGAAACTATATTTTATTAAATAAATACATTCATTAAAATGTTTTAATTTCATATAGTTTATTAAATAAATACATTTATTAAAATGTTTTAATCTATTGGTCGTTACTTCCTGTGGGTAATCTGCCGCTGTTTACTAAACTGCACAAGTGCCCAATGTTTTTCTTTCAGAAACTATATTTTATTAAATAAATAAATTCATTAAAATGTTTTAATCTATTGGTCGTTACTTCATGTGGATTATCTGCCGCTGTTTACTAAACTGCACAAGTGCCCAATTTTTTTTCTTTCAGAAACTATATTTCATTAAATAAATAAATTTATTAAAATGTTTTAATCTATTGGTCGTTACTTCCTGTGGATTATCTGCCGCTGTTTACTAAACTGCACAAGTGCCCCATGTTTTTCTTTCAGAGACTATATTTTATTAAATAAATACATTTATTAAAATCTTTTAATCTATTGGTCGTTACTTCCTGTGGATTATCTGCCGCTGTTTACTAAACTGCACAAGTGCCCCATGTTTTTCTTTCAGAAACTATATTTTATTAAATAAATTCATTAAAATGTTTTAATTTCATATAGTTTATTAAATAAATAAATTTATTAAAATGTTTTAATCTATTGGTCGTTACTCCCTGTGGATTATCTGCCGCTGTTTACTAAACTGCACAAGTGCCCAGTGTTTTTCTTTCAGAAACTATATTTTATTAAAGAAATAAATTCATTAAAATGTTTTAATCTATTGGTCGTTACTTCCTGTGGATTATCTGCCGCTGTTTACTAAACTGCACAAGTGCCCAATGTTTTTCTTTCAGAAACTATATTTTATTAAATAAATACATTCATTAAAATGTTTTAATTTATTGGTCGTTACTTCCTGTGGGTAATCTGCCGCTGTTTACTAAACTGCACAAGTGCCCAATGTTTTTCTTTCAGAAACTATATTTTATTAAATAAATAAATTCATTAAAATGTTTTAATCTATTTGTCGTTACTTCCTGTGGATTATCTGCCGCTGTTTACTAAACTGCACAAGTGCCCAATGTTTTTCTTTCAGAAACTATATTTTATTAAATAAATACATTCATTAAAATGTTTTAATTTCATATAGTTTATTAAATAAATACATTTATTAAAATGTTTTAATCTATTGGCCGTTACTTCCTGTGGATTATCTGCTGCTGTTTACTAAACTGCACAAGTGCCCCATGTTTTTCTTTCAGAAACTATATTTTATTAAATAAATACATTCATTAAAATGTTTTAATTTCATATAGTTTATTAAATAAATACATTTATCAAAATGTTTTAATCTATTGGTCGTTACTTCCTGCCGCTGTTTACTAAACTGCACAAGTGCCCAATAAAACATTGGGCACTTGTGCAGTTTTATTACGATGTTTTGGCCAAAATGTTACTTTATTTAAAATAAACATTACTTTATTACAATGTTTTTTCTTTCAGAAACCATATTTTATTAAATAAATAAATTCATCAAAATGTTTTAATCTATTGGTCGTTACTTCCTGTGTATTATCTGCCGCTGTTTACTAAACTGCACAAGTGCCGAAAAAAAAACACATATATAAATGTTTTTTTGTTGTTGTATAGAACTGTTCAATTACGTAGATGAAAGTAAATATTTAAACAAATAATTAAGAAAATATATATATGTAAATGTATACATAAAAACATATAAAATACGTTATTTAGAAAACCGAGCTTATGGCTTCTTTCTAAAACAATAACATTAAGAATAAAGAATAAAGGAAATTTATTTTCGACATTTTAACTATTTTGATTAAGTTTTACAAAATGAAAAATAAAATAAAAATAGAATATTTAAAAAAAAATTTAAATAAAAATGGGTATCTTGTAGTTGGAGAAAAGATCGTTTTGAATTGATGTCATGATGAGAATAATAACATTTGAATTCGAATAAATGTTCGCGAAAGAAGAAGACGAAACTATAAATAAGGAATGGAAATTGGAATGGAAAAAAGTTCAAACCTGAATGAAAAGAATATTCGAGTTTGGCAGAATCTAAAATTCCAGAATGGAATCTTCGTCATTGGAATTTCTGGCGCTTGTCTTCTTATTCGTATATTTAATCTGCGAACAGTTTATTCCGTTGGAGGGGGAGGGGGAGAGAGAGAGATAGAAAAGATTGTAGAGAGAGAGGGGGAAACGAGAGGATGGTTATTTAGCGTAGTGGTGGGAGTAAACGGAATATAAGTAGTGGGAGTAGTGTTTTAGACGAGGGGCAGGGGGAGAGGAAAACGATACGGATTTATGAGGGAGTAGGAGGCAAGATACGGAAGTACGGGTGAGAATAACCGAATGCGAGGCTGCGTTTGTGAGAGAGTGTGTCGTTAGAAAGAACATTAGAATAACGGAATGATCGCATGAAGAAATAACAACCATCTTAAAAAGGGACAAAGTTTAAGTGATTTTATTTAGACAAAAAAAAAAAAAAAAAAATTACAAACAAACATTTTAAAGAAAAAACAATGCATATAATTTTTTTACATTTGCCCTAGGCATGAAGCCTGAATCATTATGGGTGAGTGGGGGGTCGTTCTATTTATCTTCCTCCCACAAGGTAAGATGTGACACAAGGTCGGGAAAGTGGGAAAGAACCAGCGCTCGAGAATTTGAGCACTCTGGCTGTTTAAAAATTGCCTGGGCAGCCCCGTCGGCATTCCCCGGTAGAGGCGCCTCAGACAGTAACCAATAAACTTACCCCTCTCCAAAGAGGGTATTGATTTACTCCTCTCCAGGAGTTAGGCACAAGGCCAGTTTTTATCTTACTCCCACAAGTAAGATGTGACCCAAGGTCGGGTCGGGAAAGTGGGGTTTAAAAATTGCCTGGGCAGCCCCGTCGACATTCCCCGGTAGGGGCGCCCCAAGCAGTAAGCAATAAACTTACTCCTCCCCAAAGAGGGGAGGCGAAGCCTGGGAGGGTGCACCTCCTAGAACTGCACAGGACAGACCCATTGACCGGCATAAATCAAGACCCGAAGGCCAAGACAACACCAGTATGGGGTGCAGTATCCATCGGAACAGATACTACACTTTGATCTTAGCCAAAAGGCCAAGTTTGTCTATATTTATCTCCCTCCCACAAGGTAAGATGTGACACAAGGTCGGGAAAGTGGGATTAGATAAGCCAGCGCTCGAGAGGTGAGCACTCTGGCCATTTAAAAATTGCCTGGGCAGCCCCGTCGGCATTCCCCAGTAGGGGCGCCTCAAGCAGTGAGCAATAAACTTACCCCTCCCCAAAGATGGGAGGCGAAGCCTGGGAGGGTGGACCTCCTAGAACTGCATAGGACCGACAACCCCCAATAGACCGGCGTAAATCCAGACCCAAAGGCCCGGACGATACCGGTTTATTAGGCGGGGTAAAAAAAACCCTGGTTGGACCTGAGTGGGTGTCGTTGGACATACAATTTGTCATGATATTTGGACTTTACCCTACGCTAGACACTCACCAAAATACCTCTCTCTGTGGGTTGGACCTACTTGGATGATCCCCAATTTGTTTTTGTTTTTTAAATTATTTGTAAAATTCATCGTGGGGGAATGGGACAATATTTACAAAAGTTCTGTACAAGGTTAGTAGTGACCTCCCAACCCTCTGCTAAGTGATAGACTGCTCACTGTTTACCGGGTGATCCGAAAACCAGCAGGTCGGTCTCTAATTGGGAGTGGGAACTAAGGGGGAGGGGTCAAAAATAAAATGAGTTTAAGTGATATTTTTGTAGATTAACACACTCGGCGAACCCCCCCCCCCCCCAATTGAGATTCTACTTTTTGGGGCTTGTCTTCTTATTCGTATATTTAATCTACTGCTCCTTATTATTTCATTAGAGGAAGGGGATGATACAAAAGATTGGAGAGAGAGAGAGAAGGGGGGGGGGGAACGAAGACCCTGAAAAACTTGTTGAAAGAAGAAAAAATATATATTTTACGTAGGAGGTCAGTTTCGTATATAAAGGTAAAGGTAAAGGTCGCATAGCCTGGACGCGCACGGGTGTCGTTGCCGACATCGCACACTGCCCATGGCCGTAGCGGCGGTGATTTGTTAAGAATCTCTGTGTCTAGGGCACAGCATATGGAAGGCGGAGCCCATCCCTCTCCTTCCGCTGCCTTGAACCTTCCCTGAGTTTTAGTCAGGTACCCATTTACTGCTGGGTGGACAGAGGGAGTTTTCAGTGAGTGGGATCGAACCCGGGTCGTCCAGCCCAAAGACAAGTGCTATAACCACTCGTCCACAGGCCCTCGTATATAAATTCAACGTTAAATGATCACCCATTTCCGGGTCCTGTGCAGTTCTAGGAGGTCCACCCTCCCAGGCTTTGCCTCCCCTCTTTGGGGAGGAGTAAGTTAATTGCTTACTGCTTGAGGCGCCCCTACCGGGGAATGCCGACAGGGCTGCCCAGGCAATTTTTGATGGTCAGAGTGCTCACCTCTCGGGCGCTGGCTTTTCAACCCCCACTTTCCGACCCGAGCTTGGGTCACATCTTACTTGTGGGAGTAGGATAAAAACTGGCCTTGTGCCTAACTCCTGGAGAGGAGTAAATTACTCTAACCCTATAAGGCAGTTAGCCAAAAAAATTTTACCACTAACCCTAAGTCCGAGTGGCAATTAAAACACTTAATCGCCTAAAAAAAGTAGACCCCTCCCCCAAAAAAACACGCATTGAATTTATCTTCCATAACAAAAAAAAAAGAAAAGATTGCCCATAAACTCTAGAATGGTCCGGAAGAGGGGGATCATTTTACCATAAATTTATATGCGAATTTATCCCCCCCCCTTATATGTAACACGATGTAACTTTAATGTATGTTTATATTATCACCATAACTTTGTTACCGTTCAAAACAAAATAAACTGCTGATGATTTTTGTAAAAAATGTTCAGCGTACAAAAATAATGAAAATGAGAAACTTAAAACGTGTGTACTTTTATTTATGCCTTAAAACAACGTTCCTATGTAGTGACCAATTTTAATGCGCCAACACCCGTGTGTTTAATAAATCTAGCAAAAATCAAGTAATTGTCAGATTTTCACGAAATTTTCGATACTTATTCATTATTGGACAAATTCATCGATAATATGCTTTTTTTCGTAAAATATATTAGGGAAAATATTTTTTCTACGTGACCCCCCCCCCCTCCTTATTTCATTTGATGAAATCTGAACAAAATATATTCTGATCGATTGAAATTTGGGTATCTTTTACGACGCTCAGCAGAGTCGTGAACGGGTTCAAGAAAACGAACGATAAAGTGATTAAAAACATAAATATGCAACAAGTAAAGGCGACTTAGGTCGAGAATAGATATTTTCCTACTTAGCTATGAAATTTGTTTATATCTTTACATAGTATAGATGGGTTTTTATTAGATGTAAAAAAAAAATTCTTGTTTTTTTTTTTTTTGCACAAAAAAAAATGGCGGTGGGTCGTGATTCTCTTACATAGCTCCCCACGACCGCCATCTTGGATTTTGCGATTTGGGTGTGACGAACAATTTAGTTTCTAATAAATAGCACTTCGAACGGGTTAAAAATACAAACAAATGCCACAGGTAAGTTTGAAAATAACTTTTATCGCCTACAGTTACTTTTATTTGTTGTATATTTGTTTTTTGAGCGTTTTTACTCTGCTGAGCGTCGTAAAAGATTCCCAAAAAAATCATTGTTGACTTTTCAGAAATTTTTAATTCATATAATAACAAAAAAAGTTGTTAACTGTTATGTTATACCCAAAAAGAAATCAGCGTTGCCTTTTTTTTTATGTTTTAATTCATACAATAAAAAAATAAAAAAATCGCTTCCGGTTGAATTATCTCCCCTTATTTTCAGGAAAAGGAAAGAAAATGTTCTGCTAAACATATACAGCAGAAGTGCCACATTTTATTTTATTGGTAAACACTTTTGGGTAAAGTATCCGTGAATTCATAAATAAAAAGTGTAAACAATAGCCCAAGCCCCCCCCCCCCCCCGCTGTAGAAAAAAAAAATCGAATTTTATACTAAAATCTCAAAATAAAGAATGGGTTTCTTTCCTAGTTCGATAATTTAATCTTTAAATAAAATATTTTACTTTTAAAAATAAAAACTTCATATATATATATATAACTTTATTTTTGGGAGATTTAAAACAAAGAATTAAAAACGCATTTAAGCATATTATGTAAAGTATGCACGTAATGATGACGTCATCGGTTTTGTGGTACGCTTTACAGGTCCCTAGGATTACCTCTCTTTAAAATGATTGTTTTTTTCTTTCTTTCGAAATTGTCACTGCAACAGTATATGTTTTCTAGGTTAATTGCAAATCTGAAATAAGATATGACCGGGGGTTCGAAGAACAAAGGATTAACCATAGTATTGAGGGATTTCCGGACAAATGGTTATGGAAGAATGAATCCCCCGACCAAAGGTTGTGGAAGAGATGCATTTATAGCAGCATGTCATTCGCACTGTTTTTGGACGTGACCAGACCACGTGTGGATTGGTCGAAGTGGCCGGACCACGTGTGGATATAATTAATAGATTAAAACAAACAAAGGGAAGAAGGAAAAACATTATTATTATTTGGAAATTATATTAGAAAGAAAGCGAGGGAATAAGAAAGCTAACACACAAGAATGGTATTTTATAAAATTAATAATTAAGAGAAAAACATTTATATTAAACAAAACAATTTATTTAACTAAGACATTTTGTAGAGTTCATATTTTTAAGGAGTGCAACAGTTCTGTTTGTAAGTTCATGTTCATAAGAAGGTGTATATGCGAGTGTGTTTGATGTATTTTGTGTGGCAATTGTAATGTGAGTGTGTTTGACGGAATAGTTCATCTTTCGTGGTAGGAATTAAAAGAGATTACCTTTTTGCCTCCTCACCTCCTCAGTGGGGGTGGGGGAGTGTCGACGATATCCTCTGCATGCATTCCGCAAACAAACGGAAGGAAAAAGAGAGAGAAAGGAAATGCGTGACTTGTTTTATAGACACTCAAACCACGCATGGTCAAGCTGACCTGTTGGTCCCTGATTGGCTGGAATCTTCGGGCAACGTGATTTCACGAGATCACACCCTTTTCTCTACCTCAGAGACGAAGAAGGGCTGAGTCAACAAAGAAAGAAAGGTCGCACATATATCCCCTGACCAGTTGTGGCGTCGGCCACAAAGAAATGTGGTCACCTAGGCGCTATTTGAACATTTTATGTTTTTCTTTGTTCAATTTTAGATCATACTTTGGAGTCAAGCATGCTTTCGTTGGCCAAGCAAAACTCAGTTTTACATTTAACTCTCAGGATTTTGTGATTTAAAATGTCAGCAGTATTAAGTGTTGATCTATCTAATAGATGCTATCTAATAGATGCTATCTAATAGATGCTATCTAATAGATGCTATCTTGTTTACGTGTCAAAATAAAATCAATTTGATTCTTTTGTTTTGTTGTCTAAGTGAAATGGCCAACCATAGTCGGGGGCAACCTGAAGGCCCCTTTTTCGGTGGTTACCATACTGAGCCACTCTTTTTTTCTTCTTTTTTTTTATTAACATAGTTCACCCCAAACAAGGCAGGCCGCCATTGTAGACATACGGGGCTACTGAGAATTAGGGTGAAAGTTGTGGGGGTCATCCTAAGTTGGGAGCTGTGCAGCAAGATGTCTGTTTACATTAGTTTTAAACTTCTGCATGTCGATACAGTCGGGGAAACAGGGAGCAGGGAGGGAATTCCAGAGGCCAGCAGCACGAGGAAAGAACCTATTGAATTAGAAGGCTCTCCGGCATCTGGGGACCTTCACAGTGAATGGATGGTATTTAGCTGACTGTCGGGTTGGTCTAGTGTATTTACGTCGAGGGGGCACTAGAGCAGTGTTATACCTACATATTTTGCCCTATAAGGCATAAAAAGGGGAGCAGGGGACTTGTCGGCACATGTTCCCCTACGCATACAGAAAGGGGGTGCAGACGGCGACGTTTGTCAAAAATGGGTCAACAGGATGCTTGACAGACGGGCTTGCATGAGTCAACCCACGCATTTGCGTGGGCGGAAGACTCAACCAATCAAATGAGGGAATGCTGTTGCTATACAGAGGGAGCGGGAAAGTCGAAGCGAGAGGAAACACGAGGAGTCGGTCTTCAGTGAGCGTGAAGAGGGGACGTCTCTGGAGAGACGGGCCTCAGCTGGCATCGGGAGGGAAAGTCGGAAGATGATGGCTCACACCGCGGTCAATCTCAAACAATTTATCCCCGCACACAAAACCATGGAGAAGGTCCCTGACCAGCATTAGGAGCCGTCGGCTGAGACTGGCGGCCCACCTCGCTATCATAACGGGCAATTTGTCCCCGGCCACAGAATCAAAGGAGAAGGTCTCGAACCGACGTTAAGAGCGAACGTCTGGAGAAGACAGCTCACACCTTTTATATTATGCGTTGATACAGGTGAGTAATAAATAAAGCCATATTAGTAACTTGTTATAGAAGCATTCATTAACAGAGTCGAGACACGTGCGAACATAACAAGAATTTATTTACACTGACTACATAGCCGTTTACTACTAATACAAGTAGTGGGAGGTTGCCGTCAAGAGTGACGGTGGGAGATAACTCTCGTCTTTACGTAACATCTCCGTTTTTTATTTCTTTGTTTTAACTGAAAATAAAAGTATTTTTATTTTTTAGAGTTTTCTCATTTAGTCTCTGTATCGGGCTGGACACTTAATTGGTCTCCCTTTCTTTGTGGAGTTTGGTATTATTTTGTTTTCCGAGCCCGTTTTTGATACGACTTGTTTTCGACTATTTTCTTGGTTTATTATGTTTTCATAGTCGTGTTCGATTTTGTACTTTTGATTTTCTTTTGTTTTTAAAATATGACGTCTGTTGCGCCGTACATAATTTCCTTGTTCTGTTTTTATTAGATATGAACGAGGCTCTTTTAATTTTTTCACAACCTTACCTTTTCGGTTCCATTTTTCTTGTGAAAGAATACGGACAGTATCGTCTTTCTTTAGTTTTGGTAGCTCTCTGGACTTATTATTTATTTCACGCTTTTTCATTGTTTTGTTATGCATGATATTTGGAAGATTTGTCCTTAGCGTTCTTTTCATCAACTGTTGGGCTGGTGACGGGGTTTTATCTTTTAATGGTGAAGTCCGTAACGCTAACATTGCTAGGTATGGGTCTTGTCTACTTTCAAACGATTTCTTTAATGTTCTTTTAATTGTTTGAATGTTTCTTTCTACTAAGCCATTCGACTGTGGATAGTTCGGACTTGTCGTGATGTGCCTGAAATCCCAATCTTTAGCAAATTGTCTAAATTCTGATGATCGGTACTCGGGTCCATTGTCACTAATCACTATTTGTGGAATGCCAAATTTTGCGAAGGTGTTTTTTATTTTATTGATCACCGTACTTGATTTGCAGTCATCAAGTTTGTGGATATCGAAATATCTAGTCGTGTAGTCTATTATCACTACATATGCTTTACTATATAAGTAAAATACGTCTGTCGCAACTTTGGTCCATGGTGTTACGGGTATTTCATGGTGTATTAGTGATTCTGACGGTTGTCGGTTTCTGTGATCTAGACAATGTGTGCATGTGCTAACCATTTCTTTTATTTGATTGTTTATGTTAGGCCAATATACGACCTCTTTTGCTCTTGTAATGCACTTTTCTATGCCCAAATGTCCAGTGTGGATTTTTTGTAGGGCTTCCTTCCTTAGGGAGGTTGGGACCACTATTCGTGTACCTTTCAATACTAGTCCTTTTACAACCGATATGTCATCGCGGACTGGCATATATGGTGCTATTGTGGGTGGCACTTCCATTTTTTCTGGCCAAGTTGATGTCGCATATTTCATGAGCATTTTTAGTGTTGGGTCTTTCCCAGTCTCCTCACGGTATATGTTGAGTTTTTGGTCGCTCATTGGATATTGTTTTATAATGGTATGGATGTATTTGTCCATTTCTGTATCCGATATTTCTTGTTCGCTGTCTGATATGTATGCACGTGATAATGCATCAGCAATTACGGATTCTCGCCCTGGAATGTATATTACTTCGAATTCGTATTTCTGAAGCGCGAGTATGAATCTTTGTATTCTCGGAGGGCTTTTTGTAATGGATTTTTTTAAAATTTGCCTTAATGGTTTGTGATCATTTTCTATGAGAAATTTTCTTCCATAGATATATTGGTGGAATTTGTTGCAGGCGAACACTATGCTGAGCGTTTCCAATTCTATCGGGCAGTAATTTTGTTCTGCTGAGGTTGTTGATCGTGACGCGTATGACACGGGTAACCATTTTTCATCATGTTTCTGTTGTAACACTGCACCCAATCCATGTTTACTGGCATCGGTGGTGATTTTAATTTCTTTGCTGGGATCATAAAATTTTAAAATTGGTAGGCTAGTTATTATCCGTTTTAGTTTTTCTATAGCCTCTATTTGAGGTTTATCAAATGACCACAGCGTATCGTTGTGTAGCAGTACTCTCAACGGTGTAGTTACCTCTGAGTACTCTGGTATGAACTTGCACAGGTAGTTGGTCATTCCCAAAAATCGTTGGATATCTTTTTTATTTTCGGGTAGAGGCATGTGTGTTATTGCCTTTATTTTAGAAGGGTCTGGTTTTATTCCTTCATCAGTGATCAAATGACCTAAATATGTTAATTGCTTTGTTGCAAATTCACATTTATTTTTGTTTAATTTTAATCCAGCTTTGCGTAGTTGACTGAATACTTTGTCTAATGTTTTTATATGGTCCTCTAATGTTTCTGACCATATTATTATGTCATCCTGTGAGTTCTTCGTTCCAGGTATGCCTTCTATTATTTTTGCAACTTGTGCTTGAAAAATTTCAGAGGCACTATGTATTCCATATGGCAGGCGCGTGAACGAATAACGACCAAATGGCGAATTAAATGTTAATAGCTTAGAGCTTTCTTCATCAACGGGTATTTGCCAATATCCATTTGAAGCGTCTAATTTCGTGAAATATTTTGGATTTTCCATTTCTGCAAATATTTCTTCGACGGTGGGTAATTTGTAGTGTTCTCTTTTTATGGCCTTGTTTAGATCTCTAGGGTCCAAACATAGTCTTAATTTTCCGTTCGGTTTCTCCACTATTACCAGAGAATTTATCCAATCTGTCGGTTCTTCAACGGGTTTTATTATTCCCATTTTTGTCATTTTTTCTAACTCCTTTTTTAATTTTGGTTTCATCCCAAACGGTATGTTCCTTGGAGGATTTATGACGGGTTTTATGTCCGGAGTTATTGTTATATGATGTGTGACTGGTAATTTTCCGATGTCACCATAGCAATCTTTATATTTTTCTTTTAATGCTTCTATGTCCGTCTTGTTTATTTCATAAGTTCTTTTTATCAGTCCTAATTCTTCCGCTGTTTCTGCGCCGATTACTGCGTTTGCATTTGTGTTTGCCACAATGAAATGCGAACTTACTTTTATATTTTTATTTTGTAATTGTATAACACAGCTCCCTATCGTGGGAATTTGCGTACAGTTGTAGGCGGTTAATTTTATAGACGTTTTATTTAATTTTGGCTTTGGTTCAACAGTTCTATATATTTTTGCTGGTAATACATTTACTTCAGCACCTGTATCGATTTTGAAGTTGATGAGTGTTTCGTTGCCTCGAATCTTTACTTTCCATTTGTCAGTTTGTAGTGCGTCTACATTTTTTTTCAATATGGCGTCCATGTTAAACTGATTTTGCTCCACGTGGTCTGAATTGTGTGATTGTCCGACATTATATAATTTCTTCTTTTTCGTTCGACATATTCGAGCGAAGTGTCCTTTTTTGCCGCAATTTGTGCAGTTTTTATTGTATGCTGGACAGTTTCCTTTCTGATGTGACCCAGCGCAGTAGGTGCATGTCTCAATCCATTGTTGTGTTTTCGCGGGCTTTTTGTCTTCACGTTTGAACATGACTTTGGACGACAGCCTGTTTTTCTTTGGATTGCGAATTGTTGCGATATTTTCTGTTTCGTATGCAGCCATTATCTTGGAGTGTCTCTTCGTTTCTTCAGCACTCAGGCCTGCTTGTATCGCCTTTTGTAAATCCAGTGAAGGTTCTCTGAGCATTCTTTCTCTCAACATGTTGTCATTAACGCCACAAATTAGAATGTCTTTTATTAGTCTTTCAGTGAGGTCACCGAATTCACATTTGTTTGCCTTTTGCCGTAGTTCTGTGACGTACTCATCAAATCTCTGTGTTTCTTTCTGTTTGCACGTGAGAAATTGATATGTGAGAAACGTCAGGTTTTTTCTTGGTTGGCAGTGCGCATCAAATTTTTCTATAACTTTTTTCAAGTTTAGCTTCTCTTCGTCATTTTCAAAGTTAAACGTATAATATATTTTCCTTCCCTCGGTTCCTATACAGGTCAGTAATATTGAAGTTTTCACCTTCTCCGGTTTCTTGTCAGACTCTGTAGCTTGCAGGAACAATTGAAATTGGTTTTTCCAAGTTTCCCATTCCTGTCCGAGATTATCCGAAGAGAAATTTAATTCTTTTGGATGTGGTAAAAATTCCATTTTTTTTTTTGAAAATATTTATATACGGCTGTGAGTGTTGACGGTTCGATGTTCTATTCTGACACCATTTTATATTATGCGTTGATACAGGTGAGTAATAAATAAAGCCATATTAGTAACTTGTTATAGAAGCATTCATTAACAGAGTCGAGACACGTGCGAACATAACAAGAATTTATTTACACTGACTACATAGCCGTTTACTACTAATACAAGTAGTGGGAGGTTGCCGTCAAGAGTGACGGTGGGAGTCAACGGGAGATAACTCTCGTCTTTACGTAACAACACCGATGTCCTATCAAAGAATTTATCCCCGCACAGGAGAAGGTCCTGGACCAGCGTGAAGAGCAGACGCCTCTGAAAATCGACCGCCCACCCCGCTGTCATATTCAGACAATTCATCCCCGCACACAAGAAGGTCCCGGACCAGCGTGAAGAGCGGATGCCTCTGAAAATCGACCGCCCACCCCGCTGTCGTTTTCAGACAATTTATCCCCGCACACAAAATCAAAAAATAGGAAAAGAGGAATTTTAAAATTAACGCTTAAGAAATATAGCGACATTTAATACGGCTGTCTACCGGACACCTAAGGAAAACCCTTGTCCAACAAAATTGATTACGACCCACCAGTCAATCAACAGACCTCTCCAACATCGAAATTACATATATCTCAGGATCCTAAAAACAGCTCGCTAAGAATGGACCACAGAATCTAAAATTCTATAAAATATCCTTCTCTCTGCCGTCAAAACAAAAAAGGTATGTGTTTACGACATATGGACAACAAAAAAACAAAACAAAAAAATACTATATTAATGCGTCCTAAATCAAACTTTCATATTGTTTATATTGTGTCTTCTCATTTGTTTTCCTCGAATTTTAAAAGGAAAAAAGAACTTTTCTATTTTCATTTTCATAAAGGCTATAAGCCTTCTTAATTGATATGTTTGAACTCACTAAAGAGCAACGTACCCGCACAGGAACGCGTGAAAATAAGTTTAACAATTATAACATTTGGTTTTCGACACAATTATAACATTGGTGTCAGGAAAAAGGACTTTCCTATTTTCATTTTCTTCTTTCTTCTTAATTGATATATTTAAACTTTTAATTCTGATCAACTTTCCCAGAAGAACAAAAACCAGCCTCTTATAGATAACTCCGTTTGGGTGGAGAATATTAGTTGATCTTGTGAAAAAAAAAAAAAATAATAAATAAATAAATACTTGTTATGTATTGTTAATTTTGTCTTGGTTTTTTATACAATATATGTTTATAATTTGTGATAGGATGTGTTATTCATTTTTATGAGTACAGGTTGATTTCCTTTCATCGGGTTTTCAACCTGTGCACATTTTACATTCGTGGGTGAACTACGTGTCGGTAACGTTCAGAGTCTTACTACCACAATTATACCAGCAGCAAGTTCATCGGAGCACAATCCATTGAAGTATTTGTAAAACAGAAATAAAGGATGCAATATTGCGGCGATCGGACAGGGGCTGGAGCTCGTATTGCTAAGTTTTTAGCAAGAGGATATCAAATACCTTTTTTTAAGTTATTGGTATGATTCGACCGAGGATTGAACCTGATTTCCACACTCTAACCATTATGCAAAATGGACCGGTTGTCTATTTAATGCAGGGGCAGGCAACCTTTTCAGAGTGAGGGCCAGATGAGACTTTTGGAAGAAGATCACGGGCCGGAGTGAAAAACGAAATCTCAGAATTACTATATTTTGTTTACATGAATAAATTGTACAAAAATTGCATTGAACACTCTACAAATCTGATATTTTTCTCAGGAGACTTCTGTATTTGATGTTATAAAAGGCGCCGACGAAGAGCCATTTTGGAATCATAAAAAATAATGACGGAGGAAGTAGCAAGTTGATCCAGCATTCGTTTTGACACACTTCACATAAGTTCTATGTTTCATTCCCTTTCCTCGTCTCTCGTTTCCTCTTTGCCTCTCTTTTTCTCTTTTTCTATTTTTATCTCAGGCCAAGGATTTGAAATTAATAGTTAAAGAAAAATGAAATATACATGCATCATCGCTCGCTGATATTTATACATTTTTAACCCACTGTAAATCTTAATTGAAACCTACTTTTACGTCTATGTCACAAAATGATATGAGTTTTATTGGGAGGTCCACAGGCTGGATTGCAATAATAAAGCCTAGCAGGGTGGCGAGCCGGACGCTAAGCCTTCGTGGGCCGGATGTGGCCCGCGGGCCGGAGGTTGCCCGCCCCTGATTTAATGAGTCAAATTACCCGTATGTATACGACTCCATGGCTCAATTTTTGGGGGCCATGAATGTAAAGTAATCTGTGTAGAATTTATTATTCAACGTTTTTTTGTTTTTTTGTATTTGCATTCTGCTTGAAAATGATTCCTTTTTAAGCAATTTGTACAAGTTTTTCCAAATGCTGGGAATTTTTCCCTTTTTATTTCGTGTTCACGTTCACAATACCAAGATTTTAAATCTTTTTTAACACGTAAGTATTGGTTTATTAATTCATTAGGTGCACTATGAGGGAAACACTTACTGCCTGACTTGGTTGGTGTTCAAACTCAAAGCTGCACTGACGACCATGTCAACACATGGACGGCGGCACCGGTGGGGGCAGGGGGGGGCTCCAGCCCCCTCACTTTTTTACTTGCCCCCCCCCCACACTTTACGGTCATCAATAGTTAAGTTGATATGCATGTGTTTAACCGCCCCCCCTTTTTAGGAGACCCCCCACTTTTATAACTGTCCCGCCGGCCCTGCAACAGTTCTAAAACCTGTGTTGAAGAATTGCAATAAGATTAAAAAACAAAACACTACTACATTGATGACATCATGTCAGGTGCGTAATTCCATCAGAGTTTCAAATTGGGAGTGGATTTCCCAGGTGTCATGACTGATACCAATCATATCCACAAGTTATTAGGCGTGGACTTGTTGAGACACGTGCACTTTTTAAATTTGCTAAAATTCATCGACAGCTTTGCATGTGATATTAGGAGGGGCATTATACCTTTTAGTAATATGAGACCTTGTCTGTTGCTGGGGCAGTCCTCTGGTAGTCATGGTGGCTTTTTTTAAGTTTCACAATTCTCCTGGCCAATTACGGTCCCCTTATAAGGATGTTGGTAGAGTTAGATGAGAGGATACCCCACCCTATAGACCGGTATTGTCCGGGCCTTCGGGTATGGATTTCCGCCGGTCTATCGGTTGTCTGTCCTATGTAGTTCTAGGAGGTGCACCCTCCCAGACTTTGCCTTCTCACCCTTTGAGAAGGGGTTAGTTTATTGCTAATCACCTCAGCCGCCCCTACCGGGGAATGCCGACGGGGCTGCCCAGGCAATTTTTAAATAGCCAGAGTGCTCAAATTCTCGAGTGCTGTTTTTTTTCCCCACTTTCCCGACCTTGTGTCACATCTTACCTTGTGAGAGGAAGATAAATAGAAGGTGAGAGGATAATATATTATTCAACCACAGTATGACAAGACCAGTTCACCAAGCTGTCCTTCAACAACAGTAAAATGGAACCATTTCTTCTTCAGTTCACCAAGCTGTCCTTCAACCACAGTACAATGGGACCATTTCTTCTTCAGTTCACCAAGCTGTCCTTCAACCACAGTATGACAAGACCAGTTCTTCTTCAGTTCACCAAGCTGTCCTTCAACCACAGTACAATGGGACCATTTCTTCTTCAGTTCACCAAGCTGTCCTTCAACCACAATACAATGGGACCATTTCTTCTTCAGTTCACCAAGCTGTCCTTCAACCACAGTACAATGGGACCATTTCTTCTTCAGTTCACCAAGCTGTCCTTCAACCACAGTACAATGGGACCATTTCTTCTTCAGTTCACCAAGCTGTCCTTCAACCACAGTACAATGGGACCATTTCTTCTTCAGTTCACCAAGCTGTCCTTCAACCACAGTACAATGGGACCATTTCTTCTTCAGTTCACCAAGCTGTCCTTCAACCACAGTACAATGGGACCATTTCTTCTTCAGTTCACCAAGCTGTCCTTCAACCATAGTACAATGGGACCATTTCTTCTTCAGTTCACCAAGCTGTCCTTCAACCACAGTATGACAAGACCATTTCTTCTTCAGTTCACCAAGCTGTCCTTCAACCACAGTACAATGAGACCATTTCTTCTTCAGTTCACCAAGCTGTCCTTCAACCACAGTACAATGAGACCATTTCTTCTTCAGTTCACCAAGCTGTCCTTCAACCACAGTATGACAAGACCATTTCTTCTTCAGTTCACCAAGCTGTCCTTCAACCACAGTATGACAAGACCATTTCTTCTTCAGTTCACCAAGCTGTCCTTCAACCACAGTACAATGAGACCATTTCTTCTTCAGTTCACTAAGCTGTCCTTCAACCACAGTATGATAAGACCATTTCTTCTTCAGTTCACCAAGCTGTCCTTCAACCACAGTATGATAAGACCATTTCTTCTTCAGTTCACCAAGCTGTCCTTCAACGACAGTATGACAAGACCATTTCTTCTTCAGTTCACCAAGCTGTCCTTCGACCACAGTACAATGGGACCATTTCTTTTTCTGTCCAGTGAGCTGTCTGTACACCACTGTATGACGTGAACACTTTTCCTTTCCTCCGCTAAGAAATGAGGGGGATGATAGCAGTTTCTCGTCTGCCTGCTCATACATCTTCATCGTCTAAAGGATGTCTCCTGCCAGCATAATCACCACAGCAACGGCAGCAACATAAAAAATCAACAGCTCTCAGTGAAAGACCAGATTGTATTTTGGCCAGAATAATCATCATCATCATCATCATCATCATCACCACCACCACCACCACCATCATCATCGTCATCGTCGTCGTCATCATCATCATCATCATCATCATCATCATCATCATCATCATCATCATCATCATCACCATCACCACCACCACCACCACCACCATCATAATCATCATCATCATCATCATCATACTATGGTAACAACCTATCTTTTTTTGCCGATTCACTGAATCATGAATTTGTTCCTTCAACCACAGTACGATGGACCGTTTTCCCATTCATTCAACTGAGCTGTCCTTCAATCACAGTACGATGGACCGTTTTCCCATTCATTCGACTGAGCTGTCCTTCAATCACAGTACGATGGACCGTTTTCCCATTTAGTCAACTGAGCTGTCCTTCAACCACAGTACGATGGGCCCTTTCCCATTCATTCAACTGAGCTGTCCTTCAACCACAGTACGATGGGCCCTTTCCCATTCAGTCAACTGAGCTGTCCTTCAATCACAGTACGATGGGCCCTTTCCCATTCATTCAACTGAGCTGTCCTTCAATCACAGTACGATGGGCCCTTTTCCCATTTAGTCAACTGAGCTGTCCTTCAATCACAGTACGATGGGCCCTTTCCCATTCATTCAACTGAGCTGTTCTTCAATCACAGTACGATGGGCCCTTTTCCCATTCATTCAACTGAGCTGTCCTTCAACCACAGTACGATGGGCCTTTTCCCATTCAGTCAACTGAGCTGTCCTTCAATCACAGTACGATGGGCCCTTTCCCATTCAGTCAACTGAGCTGTCCTTCAACCACGGTACGATGGACCGTTTTCCCATTCATTCAACTGAGCTGTCCTTCAACCACAGAACGATGGGCCGTTTTCCCATTCATTCAACTGAGCTGTTCTTCAACCACAGTACGATGAGCCCTTTTCCCATTCAGTCAACTGAGATGTCCTTCAATCACAGTACGATGGACCGTTTTCCCATTGATTCAACTGAGCTGTCCTTCAATCACAGTACGATGGACCGTTTTCCCATTCAGTCAACTGAGATGTCCTTCAATCACAGTACGATGGACCGTTTTCCCATTCATTCAACTGAGATGTCCTTCAATCACAGTACGATGGACCGTTTTCCCATTCAGTCAACTGAGCTGTACTTCAACCACAGTACTGAAGGGCCCTTTTCCTATTCATTCAACTGAGCTGTCCTTCAATCACAGTACGATGGACTGTTTTCCCATTCATTCAACTGAGATGTCCTTCAATCACAGTACGATGGACCGTTTTCCCATTCAGTCAACTGAGCTGTACTTCAACCACAGTACTGAAGGGCCCTTTTCCTATTCATTCAACTGAGCTGTCCTTCAATCACAGTACGATGGACCGTATTCCCATTCATTCAACTGAGCTGTCCTTAAATCACAGTACGATGGACCGTTTTCCTATTCAGTCAACTGAGCTGTCCTTCAACTACAGTACGATGAGCCTTTTTCCCATTCATTCGACTGAGCTGTCCTTCAACCACAGTACGATGAGCCTTTTTCCCATTCATTCAACTGAGCTGTCCTTCAACCACAGTACGATGAGCCCTTTTCCCATTCATTCAACTGAGCTGTCCTTCAACCACAGTACGATGAGCCCTTTTCCCATTCATTCAACTGAGCTGTCCTTCAACCACAGTACAAAGGGCCCTTTTCCCATTCATTCAACTGAGCTGTCCTTCAACCACAGTACGAAGGGCCCTTTTCCCATTCAGTCAACTGAGCTGTCCTTCAACCACAGTACGATGAGCCCTTTTCCCATTCATTCAACTGAGCTGTCCTTCAACCACAGTACGATGGACCCTTTTCACATTCAGTCAACTGAGCTATACTTCAACCACAGTACGATGAGCCTTTTTCCCATTCATTCAACTGAGCTGTCCTTCAACCACAGTACGATGGGCCTTTTCCCATTCAGTCAACTGAGCTGTCCTTCAACCACAGTACGATGAGCCCTTTTCCCATTCAGTCAACTGAGCTGTCCTTCAACCACAGTACGATGGGCCTTTTCCCATTCAGTCAACTGAGCTGTCCTTCAACCACAGTACGATGGGCCTTTTCCCATTCAGTCAACTGAGCTGTCCTTCAACCACAGTACGATGGGCCGTTTTCCTATTCATTCAACTGAGATGTCCTTCAATCACAGTACGATGGGCCGTTTTCCCATTGATTCAACTGAGCTGTCCTTCAACCACAGTACGATGAGCCCTTTTCCCATTCAGTCAACTGAGATGTCCTTCAATCACAGTACGATGGACCGTTTTCCCATTGATTCAACTGAGCTGTCCTTCAACCACAGTACGATGGGCCGTTTTCCTATTCAGTCAACTGAGATGTCCTTCAACCACAGTACGATGGGCCCTTTTCCCATTCATTCAACTGAGCTGTCCTTCAATCACAGTACGATGGACCGTTTTCCTATTCAGTCAACTGAGATGTCCTTCAACCACAGTACAGTGGGCCGTTTTCCTTTTCAGTCAACTGAGCTGTCCTTCAATCACAGTACGATGGACCGTTTTCCTATTCATTCAACTGAGATGTCATTCAACCACAGTACGATGAGCCCTTTTCCCATTCATTCAACTGAGATGTCCTTCAACCACAGTACGATGAGCCCTTTTCCTATTCAGTCGACTGAGTTGTCCTTCAACGACAGTACGATGAGCCCTTTTCCCATTCAGTCAACTGAGATGTCATTCAACCACAGTACGATGAGCCCTTTTCCCATTCAGTCAACTAAGCTGTCATTCAACCACAGTACGATGAGCCCTTTTCCCATTCAGTCAACTGAGATGTCATTCAACCACAGTACGATGAGCCCTTTTCCCATTCATTCAACTGAGATGTCCTTCAACCACAGTACGATGGGCCCTTTTCCCATTCAGTCAACTGAGTTGTCCTTCAACCACAGTACGAAGGGCCCTTTTCCTATTCAGTCAACTGAGCTATACTTCAACCACAGTACGATGAGCCCTTCTCCCATTTAGTCAACTGAGCTGTCTTTCAATCACAGTACGATGAGCCCTTTTCCCATTCAGTCAACTGAGTTCTCCTTCAATCACAGTACGATGAGCCCTTTTCCCATTTAGTCAACTGAGCTGTCCTTCAACCACAGTACGATGGGCCCTTTTCCCATTCAGTCAACTGAGCTATACTTCAACCACAGTACGATGAGCCCTTCTCCCATTTAGTCAACTGAGCTGTCTTTCAATCACAGTACGATGAGCCCTTTTCCCATTCAGTCAACTGAGATGTCATTCAACCACAGTACGATGAGCCCTTTTCCCATTCAGTCAACTGAGCTATTCTTCAACCACAGTACGATGAGCCCTTTTCCCATTCAGTCAACTGAGTTCTCCTTCAATCACAGTACGATGAGCCCTTTTCCCATTTAGTCAACTGAGCTGTCCTTCAACCACAGTACGATGGGCCCTTTTCCCATTCAGTCAACTGAGCTATACTTCAACCACAGTACGATGAGCCCTTCTCCCATTTAGTCAACTGAGCTGTCTTTCAATCACAGTACGATGAGCCCTTTTCCCATTCAGTCAACTGAGATGTCATTCAACCACAGTACGATGAGCCCTTTTCCCATTCAGTCAACTGAGCTATTCTTCAACCACAGTACGATGAGCCCTTTTCCCATTCAGTCAACTGAGCTGTCATTCAACCACAGTACGATGAGCCCTTTTCCCATTCAGTCAACTGAGCTGTCTTTCAATCACAGTACGATGAGCCCTTTTCCCATTCAGTCAACTGAGCTGTCTTTCAATCACAGTACGATGAGCCCTTTTCCCATTCAGTCAACTGAGATGTCATTCAACCACAGTACGATGAGCCCTTTTCCCATTCAGTCAACTGAGCTATTCTTCAACCACAGTACGATGAGCCCTTTTCCCATTCAGTCAACTGAGCTGTCATTCAACCACAGTACGATGAGCCCTTTTCCCATTCAGTCAACTGAGCTGTCTTTCAATCACAGTACGATGAGCCCTTTTCCCATTCAGTCAACTGAGCTGTCTTTCAATCACAGTACGATGAGCCCTTTTCCCATTCAGTCAACTGAGATGTCATTCAACCACAGTACGATGAGCCCTTTTCCCATTCAGTCAACTGAGCTATTCTTCAACCACAGTACGATGAGCCCTTTTCCCATTCAGTCAACTGAGCTGTCTTTCAATCACAGTACGATGAGCCCTTTTCCCATTCAGTCAACTGAGATGTCATTCAACCACAGTACGATGAGCCCTTTTCCCATTCAGTCAACTGAGCTATTCTTCAATCACAGTACGATGAGCCCTTTTCCCATTCAGTCAACTGAGATGTCATTCAACCACAGTACGATGAGCCCTTTTCCCATTCAGTCAACTGAGCTATTCTTCAATCACAGTACGATGAGCCCTTTTCCCATTCAGTCAACTGAGCTGTCTTTCAACCGCTTCGACAACACTGCGGAGGATCAAACCGATCTTCTTTTATCTCTCAACTATTATCTCGTTTGCTGCAGAGCGGACAGGTGAGGTCGCCTTACAACTTTTGCGAGACACAAACGCAACACAGCAATGGGTAGAAAGAAAGGTTGACAGGGACAGGGATTTGGTTGAATGTGGAAGTAACCAGTTTATTTCACCAATTTGCAAATGGTTAGTTAAGTCGCCAGTGTCGCAGGAATGTTGAATTTGACAGCCAAAAGAGATCTATAGAGACCGAGTACCCTCCCCACTTCAGGGTTTTTATAGAAGAGCCCCTCCCCTCAAATACCCTGGCACACAAAAACAAACAAAATGTGGGTGTAGTAAAAAAAAAAAGCAACAAAAGAAAATGTTTTATTATTTACTCAAGAGAAAAGAATTCATTCAAAATCGTTTCACTTATTTTTCTGCTTGCACATAAACCTATACAGATAGTTGTCCACCATTCCATGATGAATTCCACAGTGGCATTTATTCTGTATGGTGAGGTTTCATCGATCTAAACGTGAAGACCTGAAGCCTAACCCTAACCTGAACCCTAACCTAACCTTAACCCTAACCTGAACCCTAACCTGATCCATAACCCTAACCTGAACCCTAACCTGAACCCTACCCTAACCTGAACCCTAACCTGATCCATAACCCTAACCTGAACCCTACCCTAACCTGAACCCTAACCTGATCCATAACCCTAACCTTAACCCTAACCTGAACCCTAACCTAACCTGAACCCTACCCTAACCTGAACCCTAACCTGATCCATAACCCTAACCTGAACCCTACCCTAACCTGAACCCTAACCTGATCCATAACCCTAACCTGAACCCTAACCTGATCCATAACCCTAACCTGAACCCTACCCTAACCTGAACCCTAACCTGATCCATAACCCTAACCTGAACCCTACCCTAACCTGAACCCTAACCTGATCCATAACCCTAACCTTAACCCTAACCTGAACCCTAACCTAACCTGAACCCTACCCTAACCTGAACCCTAACCTGATCCATAACCCTAACCTGAACCCTAACCTGATCCATAACCCTAACCTGAACCCTACCCTAACCTGAACCCTAACCTGATCCATAACCCTAACCTGAACCCTACCCTAACCTGAACCCTAACCTGATCCATAACCCTAACCTGAACCCTAACCTGATCCATAACCCTAACCTGAACCCTAACCTGAACCCTACCCTAACCTGAACCCTAACCTGATCCATAACCCTAACCTGAACCCTACCCTAACCTGAACCCTAACCTGATCCATAACCCTAACCTGAACCCTAACCTGATCCATAACCCTAACCTGAACCCTACCCTAACCTGAACCCTAACCTGATCCATAACCCTAACCTGAACCCTAACCTGATCCATAACCCTAACCTGAACCCTACCCTAACCTGAACCCTAACCTGATCCCTAACCTGATCCCTAACCTGATCCCTAACCCTAACCTGAACCCTAACCTTCTTCTTCTTTCGTGTGAATCAGATGATTCTGGTGTTGGCATTAGTTTCCCCGATGTTTTTCTAGTTATAAATCTTTCTGGAAAGACATCGGGTACTTACGGGAAGGACCACGAGAAGGTTGCCAACATCCCTAAGTGAAAGTGATACTGTGGAACCGACTAGATTCGAACTTGGAACACCCAGGTCTTCAGTCCGTGTCGTTATCCACTTAACCACCGTCACCTCCCAACCCTAACCTGATCCATAACCTTAACCTGAACCCTACCCTAACCTGAACCCTAACCTGAACCCTAACCCTAACCTGAACCCTAACCTGAACCCTACCCTAACCTGATCCCTAACCCTAACCCTAACCTGAACCCTAACTCGACGCATGTCTAGACAGAACGCATACAAGTATGTCAATGGCATGATTGGCGGGACTATTTTATTCACAAAACTCATCTTTTCATTAGTGGCGGGGCTCTTCTATAAAAGATTCCCCATTTCTTCACATTGACAATACACCTCCCCACACCAGTCGAGGATTCGTTCTCGATAATCAGTCTGCCAAAAAACTGGGCCATTTCGGTGGCCTTTTATCTATCGGGCTGAGGTATTGATCCTGGGTTGTCCTAGGAGGTGCACCCTCCCAGGCCTTGTCTTCCTGCTTTGGGGGTGGAGTAAGTTTATTGCTTACTGCCTGAGGCTCCCTGACCGGGGAATGGTTATTTATCTACCTCCCACAAGGTAAGATGTGACACAAGGTCGGGAAGTTATTTAGGCAGGTGTATTTCCTCGGACAAAATTCATCTTTATCTATAGATGAAGATTTTACAAACCTTGCGAATTCACCAGACCTTAGGCATAGCGCCCGTTATGAAAGGGGAGGGGGGTCAGGGATAACTAAGACAAATTGTTCAATATTTTTTATTTTCAATAAAGTTTACAAACAACAGAAAAGAAAACATTTGCTGACTCTAAACTAGATTCTTGCACAAAAATACTGCATTCACTCTGTGGGTGGATCTCTACTTAAAATATCCCCCCAAAAACATCGATATAAAAATGAATTATCGTGGGAGTGGGATAAGATATTAAAAACACCCAAAAAGACACAAGGTCGGGAAAGTGGGATTAGATAAGCCAGCGCTCGAGAGGTGAGCACTCTGGCTATTTAAAAATTGCCTTGGAAGCCCCGTCGGCATTACCCGGTAGGGGCGCCCCAGGCAGTAAGCTATAAACTTACTCCTCCCAAAGAGGGGAGGCAAAGCCTGGGAGGGTGCACCTCCTAGAACTGCACAGGACCAGCCTCGTGCAGTATCCATCGGAACAGATACTATACTTTGATCTTGGCCAAAAGGCCAAGACAGGGCTGCGCAGACTATTTTTGATAGGCCAGAGTGCTCCTTCTTATGGGGCGCTGGCTTGCCTCTCCCCCACCTTCCGACCTTGTGTCACATGTTCCTGCGGTGGGAAGGAATTTAATACCACTGCCCCCCCCTCCCTGTTTTATATTTTTTTCTTATTTAATTTAATTTGATGAAGTTTTTTTTTTTCTCACAATTTGTCAGAGAAAGTGAAATATTCACTGAGCATTCGGTTATTCTTCGATTTGCGTATTCCATTATATTCTTTTATTCCGGAATAAGGAATCACGATTTTACAAATACAATTCATTTTTTTTTTTTTTGCAACCACCCAACATGGCGGAAGAAGACGAGGCATGTGTTTGTTTATGTTCTTTTATTTTATTCACGCCGTTAATTTCAATTCGCAAGTTTTTCATAATAATATGTTTTAAGTAAATTATTTAAACTTATTAATGTTAGATCATCTTTTTGCATCGTTTCTTCTGTTTTAGATCTCATTATTCGTCCGTTTGCCGACATGAACTTTTTTTCTTCGTGTTTTTATGTTAAATTTAAAAAATTATTTATTTAAAAAAAAAAAAAGTATATTTTTGCTGTTTTGTGTTTTTTTTTCTTTTGTTATAAACTTTATTTTTAGAGTTTAACTAATTACGTTAAACCGAATAAATATTAAATTATTTAATACCAAAAAAAATAGCGTGTCTGTGTATTTCTCGTCAATAAGTAACTTTAATAAATACACATTGATTTTTTTAAATTTCTTGTAATTCGAATATTTATTAAAATAAATAGAATATGAGAAAACGATGACATGAAACTTTGTTATGTACTTACGTGGTAGCTTAAAAGAAGACTGTACACCAAAAATTACGCAAATTCATCCAGTATTTATTAAATTAAAAATAAAAAACGATTTTATCTATATGTCGCCATTTTTTGTTAAAACTGAGTTTTTCCGAAAAAAAAAAACTGAGTTATCTCCCTTGCCTAATCAGTAAGCTGAACTTGATAAAAAATGTCTACATAAGATCGTTCTTTCATTTTCTTATAATTTAATAAATACTGGATGAATTTGCGTATTTTTCTGTACAATCTTATTTTCATCTACCACGTAAATACATAACAAAGTTTATACATTTCTTTAGGCAATGTTCAAGTACGACTAACTCTAAGCAAAGGTGTTTCCAACCGGAAACGGTGTCCGTTCGAAATTGGTTCCGATAATAAAAACTTCCTGTTTTGGTTAGTTTTGTACTGAATTTTATTTTAAATAATTTATTTGACAAAAATAAATAATCACAGTTACTAAAAATAAATAATCACAGAGGGAAAAAAATAATAAAATAGGTTGTTGTTTCAGAAATCATAGTACTGTCGGATCGCATATATTATATGGCCGAAGTAATTTACTTTTACTTGTCGACGCCAGAGAAACTCCTGCAGGTAGCTATTGAAATGTGCTGCGGTTAGTACGTCTTGTACGATATAATTCATTATCATAAAATACAAAAGAAATAAAACCAGAAAATTGACTAGCAGAAACTAGAGAAAATTAAACTAAAGAATACCGGAAGTTAAGTACGAAGTTTATTATCGGGTACGGATGGCGGCGTAACACCGTAGCAGCGCCGCAGAAACTGCTCTCAGAGTTAGTCGTACTTGAATATTGCCAATTCGGTGAAATTGACGTTTAACGGTCCCTAAAAAATTAAAGGCCCCGAATAATCTATTGTATAGTTAATGTTCTTTGTTCCTGATAAACTTTAGTATAAGAAAATGTTGGTACATTTTCCGAATAGTTAACAAAGGCTCCGTTCCCTATCATTAACCCTAAGTCCGGGTACCATTACGAAAAAAAAAAAAAGGTACGCGCGATGTGGGTTTAATGGAACCGTTGAAACTAAGCTAATTTCGCAAAGACAAAAAATCCTATTGGAAAAGAATTGGGTGCTTGTGCATTATAGCAACCAACCAAATTTCCTTCCTTATTTCTAGAAGAGTGAATCGAAAGGGGGAGATAATTCGTTTTTTTTTTTTTACGAAGACTCATAACGAAACGATTATATTCTAATATTTTTATTACGGGAAAAAGTAACACAGATGAAGCAGCAAGAGAATTTGTGAGAAGATACATAAAAAAACAGGGTGCTTATGCAGTTTAGCGGGTACTTTCGAAAAAAACAAAAAAACTGAGGAATATCTGTTTGATGTACGACGCACCTGTCACGGGCTAAATATATCCTATGCCAAAAAAGCACGTAAATTAATCAAGTAGTTTTTTTTTATATAAAAGAAAATTAAATTTTAGCGATTTACGAAGGCGAAGTGCAAATATGACAGCCATTTTGATTTATTCAAAGGGGGATAAGCGTAATTCATACGGTGGTAAATTTATAGAAGTGGACCTTTCGTATTTCGACCCCTAAAAAAAAAAGTTTCAACTTTTTTGGGCAAATTACATGTAAACAGCCTCAACAAATATCCGCTAATAATAAAAATTATGAAAATTTTTATTATTTTAGATTTTAGGAGGGGGGTCACTTTCCTATATAAGTTATACGTAAAGTGAGCACCCATTTCTTGGCCACCGAATCTCACCTCCCGTGTTTCGACCCCTAAAAAAAAAGTTTCTACTTTTTTTGGCAAATTACATGTAAACAGTTATCCATAACAAATATCCGCTATGAAAAAAAAAAATGAAATTTTTTATTATTTTAGATGTTAGGAGGGGTGGGGGATCACTTTCCTATATAAGTTATACGTAAAGTGAGCACGCATTTGTTGGCCACCGAATCTCACCACTCGTATTTCGACCCCTAAAAAAAAAAAAAAATTTTTTTCATAGCGGATATTTGTTGAGGCTGTTTATATGTAATTTGCCCAAAAAAGTAGAAAATTTTTCTTTTTAGGGGTCAAAATACGAAAGGTGCACTTCTATAAATTTACCAAAGTTTTACACTGGGTACACTTCAACTATCTGGGAGAGAATATTTCCCATTAAAGTACATTTTTATAAAAAAGAAGTTTTACCCTGGGTACAATTGTAAAAAAATCTACTAACTTTGCCTTTTTAGGTAGATATAGAATATCTTGAAGATTTAACGTATTGACATCCATTTTCGGAAAATTAAGAAAAGAATTAAGACAGTTTGAATTATCTCCCTTTCCGAAAAAAAATCAAATTATCTCCCCTTTCGATTTAATCTTCTAGAAATAAGGAATGAAATTTGGTTTGTTGCCATAATGAATGAGCACCAAGAATTATAAGCATGACTGTATTTTTAATTATTATTTTTCTCTAAGCCTTCCACCCAGGCAACTCCAGGTAAATACAGTTAGTTTTTAAAACTCGGTACGGTACTGTTTTAGATATTGACCCTAATTTCCGTGACTGCCCGGCAGCAGCGAGCCGACAGCTAACGGAAGCGTCCGAGACCTGCCGAGTCGGCAGACGACACCAATGTAAGACGATGAATATACGTAAAGAAAAAGAAATGCATATATTTTTATACAAAAAATGAAATAAATGAACAAACCCATAGCTGAAATGAATAAACTTTTTTAAAAATTAATATTTAACCATTTTATGTAAGACATTTTTTTATAAACGCTAACATTTTAAACCATTTTTTTTGTAACTGAAATAAACTGTTTTTATAAATTTTAGAACGCGAAAATAATAACTTTTTTAAACCATTTTTTTTTTTTTGCATTTTTTTTGTTTTTTTCCATTATTTTAGCTGGAGGGGTAAGGGCTTGTTTTTCGTTTTTAGAGGGGGGCTTAGCGAAATACAGGCAGAAGATGTTATAATACTGTAAGCGTATGGTGACAAGCAGAAATGAACGAACAACACGGGATTAAAATTGGAAAAATACTATGGTTTATTTTCCGATAAGTTATTTTGGAATTGGAGTGAATGTCAGTAGTCGTCGAGAAGTCTTGGTGGGCAGTAGTAATTTGTGAGCCGAGCGAGCAGTGGTAGAAGCAGTAATAGTTGCGGTGTAGAGAAGTCGTCTGCGCTGGAGGACGCGGTGTAGCAGTAGTGCGAATAGTTGTGTTCAGCGTCGCTGATTCAATGGCGTTTAGCAGACGAAATTGTTGTGATAGTCGACGATTGTTATTTGGTACTTGAAGTTGCTGGGTTTTTCTCGTCGTTGTTTGAGGAGGACCGAACGTCGCTATTCTTGTGTTCTTGGCTGATTCCAGATTTCCCCCCCCCTTCTATATCTCTCCTTCCTGTAAAAGACAAAAAAACTTCTTTTGTTTACTGGACCCAGCTGTTTTTATGTGAAAGTGGCGGACGTAGTTGTAGACTCTTGGCTCGCAGGGGAGAAGACCAATAATGGCCGTTGACTCCAGAAAACTGTGTTTGTTTGTGGTACTATTTTTGGCCACAGTAATCGCGGTAGTTGATCGGTCAGCCCGTAATTTCGTGGTAGTAAACATGATTATGTTTACAGACTTTTGTGCCACTGTGGCGATCACAGAACGCCTCCCAGTGCCTGGGATTCCACTTTTAAGCGGTCGGGAATCAGGTAAATAAGGCCGACTTGGATGGCGGTCGTCATGGTAACACATGCCAGACAGTATGACGGCGTCTTCAGATCAAAACGAGATCTAAAATCATAACAGCTCCCCCAGATCTCATTTTGACCTGAATTGTCCGGCACGGTTAGAGTTGCATGTGTGAAGTGTCAATAGTCTAGGGATCAGGTTTGGTCTGTATCCCGATGGCATTTGAGGGATTTCTATGTGTCTGGAGTCTTGTATATTCTGCGCGGTTGTCTGATGAATGAGTGCATTTGATCTGCGCGGTTGCTTGACGAATGAGCGCATTTGGTCTGCGCGGTTGCTTGACGAATGAGCGCATTTGGTCTGCGCGGTTGCTTGACGAATATGCGCACTTGGTCTGCGCGGTTACTTGACGAATGAGCGCATTTGGTCTGCGCGGTTGCTTGACGAATATGCGCACTTGGTCTGCGCGGTTGCTTGACCAATATGCGCACTTGGTCTGCGCGGTTGCTTGACGAATGAGCGCACTTGTATCTGCGCGGTTGCTTGACGAATGAGCGCACTTGCTCTGCGCGGTTGCTTGATGAATGAGCGCATTTGATCTGCGCGGTTGCTTGACGAATGAGCGCATTTGGTCTGCGCGGTTGCTTGACGAATATGCGCACTTGGTCTGCGCGGTTGCTTGACGAATGAGCGCACTTGTATCTGCGCGGTTGCTTGACGAATGAGCGCACTTGCTCTGCGCGGTTGCTTGACGAATGAGCGCACTTGTATCTGCGCGGTTGCTTGACGAATGAGCGCACTTGCTCTGCGCGGTTGCTTGATGAATGAGCGCATTTGATCTGCGCGGTTGCTTGACGAATGAGCGCACTTGGTCTGCGCGGTTGCTGGACGAATGAGCGCATTGGTGACTGCTGCACATGGGGGTCTGCGCTGTTGTCTGATGAACGAGCGCATTGGTGACTGCTGCACATGTGGGTCTGCGCGGTTGTCTGATGAATGAGCGCATTGGTGACTGCTGCACATGGGGGTCTGCGCTGTTGTCTGATGAACGAGCGCATTGGTGACTGCTGCACATGTGGGTCTGCGCGGTTGTCTGATGAATGAGCGCATTGGTGACTGCTGCACATGGGGGTCTGCGCTGTTGTCTGATGAACGAGCGCATTGGTGACTGCTGCACATGTGGGTCTGCGCGGTTGTCTGATGAATGAGCGCATTGGTGACTGCTGCACATGGGGGTCTGCGCTGTTGTCTGATGAACGAGCGCATTGGTGACTGCTGCACATGTGGGTCTGCGCGGTTGTCTGATGAATCAGCGCATTGGCGACTGCTGCACGTGGGGTCTGCGCTGGTGTTGCTGCGTGTCGTTCAAGTTGATGGGTCCTCCTGTTGATCAACGAACGTCCAGTTGTTGAGTATCCGGTCGTGCCCGTGCAGGTGCACCCGTTTTTTTTGAACCGGTGTGATTTCTTCCATAATGTTGTCAGCTATGTCCGGGAATGTCTGGTGCCTGATGAACGTCCAGGAAGATGTGGCTGTCGCGTCCTGCGTTGAAGAGAGCCGGTAGATCTCGAAGGGTGATGCTGATGCTTGCCGAGCCCGACCTTTAACAACCAGTATTAAGTCGTGAGGCTTGGTGTTGCCGTTCGTGTCCGCCGAGCCTGCTGAAATGTCCAAAATCGCGGTTGATGAGGTCTGGACGATATGTCATCTTCTTTACCAGATTTTGTGTTTGAAATTGCCGATCTGTGATCTTCGATGAGGCTGAGAGGTTCATTAGGTATGAATCCCGAGTAGTCCATTCTACTTATCGCACGCTTCTGACACCAGTTGTTATATTACTGTAAGCGTATGGTGACAAGCAGAAATGAACGAACAACACGGGATTAAAATTGGAAAAATACTATGGTTTATTTTCCGATAAGTTATTTTGGAATTGGAGTGAATGTCAGTAGTCGTCGAGAAGTCTTGGTGGGCAGTAGTAATTTGTGAGCCGAGCGAGCAGTGGTAGAAGCAGTAATAGTTGCGGTGTAGAGAAGTCGTCTGCGCTGGAGGACGCGGTGTAGCAGTAGTGCGAATAGTTGTGTTCAGCGTCGCTGATTCAATGGCGTTTAGCAGACGAAATTGTTGTGATAGTCGACGATTGTTATTTGGTACTTGAAGTTGCTGGGTTTTTCTCGTCGTTGTTTGAGGAGGACCGAACGTCGCTATTCTTGTGTTCTTGGCTGATTCCAGATTTCCCCCCCCCTTCTATATCTCTCCTTCCTGTAAAAGACAAAAAAACTTCTTTTGTTTACTGGACCCAGCTGTTTTTATGTGAAAGTGGCGGACGTAGTTGTAGACTCTTGGCTCGCAGGGGAGAAGACCAATAATGGCCGTTGACTCCAGAAAACTGTGTTTGTTTGTGGTACTATTTTTGGCCACAGTAATCGCGGTAGTTGATCGGTCAGCCCGTAATTTCGTGGTAGTAAACATGATTATGTTTACAGACTTTTGTGCCACTGTGGCGATCACAGAACGCCTCCCAGTGCCTGGGATTCCACTTTTAAGCGGTCGGGAATCAGGTAAATAAGGCCGACTTGGATGGCGGTCGTCATGGTAACACATGCCAGACAGTATGACGGCGTCTTCAGATCAAAACGAGATCTAAAATCATAACAAAGAGGAGGACCGCGAAAAAAACGTCCCCGATCGCAACGAAATCCAAGCCCGGCATTCCTGGGTGGGGCATCTCCAGGCATATTTTTCAGTAACTGTCTTTCGCGGTACTAGCCGGCAAAGTCGGCCGCCGCCGCATCGCATACATCGCATATCTTTTGCCAGCAGAGCTTTCTGCTGGCAAAAGTTAATGCACTGCTCCGGAGAGGCAATTGAACTACACAACACTTCAAAATTCATTGTCAACAAGTGCCAAGCGTCGGACGCCAACCTCGTTTTCGATTTCGGCAGGTCTCGGACGCTTCCGTTAGCTGTCGGCTTGCTGCTGCCGGGCAGTCACGGAAATTAGGGTCAATATCTAAAACAGTACCCTCGGTACTTCTACAGAATTTGAACCGAACCAAACCGACTTTTGCCGAACTAAACCTTAGTTTAGGGTTAGGATAAAAACAACAATATTTCGGTTCAAATTCTGTAGAAGTACCTAAAACTCCATCTCCAAATCATCCTCGAGTGGCGTTTGGCCTTAATAAGCGGTGACCATTTATTTAATTAAAAGAAAGTCAAACTATTTAACAGAAAACTGTTAAGAATCGTACTTTATCTAATTTAACTCGTGAAGTCTCAAAGCTGTTACTGACAATTCTCTAGAATACGATCCCATTTTTTAAAAATATTTATTATAATTTATTATGTAGAAATAATTGATTTCTTAGCATGTAGAAATAATGGCGCTCTTGTATAAGCAGTAACCGATCTGAGGGAAATAACTATTTTTCTTAGCCGCCGCTATTCCGAATTCGCTTATACTTTGGCAAGGGAGATAACTTTGTTTATTAATAAAAACATGTTACGGTTTTGAAATGCGTTAAAAACCCTAACCCTAACTCTAAACCCTAAACTCTAACCCTAAACCCTAACCCTATCGCAGCATGAAAGAAAATAACTTTTATGCCCCAAATTTCATAAGCTTTATAACAATTAATTAAAAAAATGTTAGGGGTTTTAAATGCGTTCAAAATAACTTTTAAGCACTTTTATTTACATGCCACAAATTGTATACACTTTATATAAACATAAAAAGAAAAGTTATTTTCTTTCATGCTGCGATAAACAAAGTTATCTCGTTTGCCAAAGTATAAGCGAATTCAGAATAGCGGCGGGTAAGAAAAATAGAGTTATCTCCCTCGGATCGGTTACTGCTTATGCAAGAGCGCCGAAATAATTGATTTCTTAACGTGCAGAAATAATTGATTTCTTAACGTGTAGAAATAATTGATTTCTCAGCATGTAGAAATGTTTGATTTCTTAACATGTAGAAATGTTTGATTTTCTCAACATGTAGAAATGTTTGATTTTCTCAACATGTAGAAATGTTTGATTTTCTCAACATGTAGAAATGTTTGATTTTCTCAACATGTAGAAATGTTTGATTTTCTTAACATGTAGAAATGTTTGATTTTCTCAACATGTAGAAATGTTTGATTTTCTCAACATGTAGAAATGTTTGATTTTCTCAACATGTAGAAATGTTTGATTTCCCAACATGTAGAAATGTTTGATTTCCCAACATGTAGAAATGTTTGATTTCCTTAACATGTAGAAATGTTTGATTTCCTTAACATGTAGAAATGTTTGATTTCCTTAACATGTAGAAATGTTTGATTTCCTTAACATGTAGAAATGTTTGATTTCCTTAACATGTAGAAATGTTTGATTTCCTTAACATGTAGAAATGTTTGATTTCCTTAACATGTAGAAATGTTTGATTTCCTAACATGCAGAAATGTTAGATTTCTTAACATGTAGAAATGTTTGATTTCCCAACATGCAGAAATGTTTGATTTTCTCAACATGTAGAAATGTTTGATTTTCTCAACATGTAGAAATGTTTGATTTTCTCAACATGTAGAAATGTTTGATTTTCTCAACATGTAGAAATGTTTGATTTTCTCAACATGTAGAAATGTTTGATTTCCGAAACATGTAGAAATGTTTGATTTCCGAAACATGTAGAAATGTTTGATTTTCTCAACATGTAGAAATGTTTGATTTTCTCAACATGTAGAAATGTTTGATTTCCCAACATGTAGAAATGTTTGATTTCCCAACATGTAGAAATGTTTGATTTCCTTAACATGTAGAAATGTTTGATTTCCTTAACATGTAGAAATGTTTGATTTCCTTAACATGTAGAAATGTTTGATTTCCTTAACATGTAGAAATGTTTGATTTCCTTAACATGTAGAAATGTTTGATTTCCTTAACATGTAGAAATGTTTGATTTCCTTAACATGTAGAAATGTTTGATTTCCTTAACATGTAGAAATGTTTGATTTCCTAACATGCAGAAATGTTAGATTTCTTAACATGTAGAAATGTTTGATTTCCCAACATGCAGAAATGTTTGATTTTCTCAACATGTAGAAATGTTTGATTTTCTCAACATGTAGAAATGTTTGATTTTCTCAACATGTAGAAATGTTTGATTTTCTCAACATGTAGAAATGTTTGATTTTCTCAACATGTAGAAATGTTTGATTTCCGAAACATGTAGAAATGTTTGATTTCCGAAACATGTAGAAATGTTTGATTTCCGAAACATGTAGAAATGTTTGATTTCCGAAACATGTAGAAATGTTTGATTTCCGAAACATGTAGAAATGTTTGATTTCCGAAACATGTAGAAATGTTTGATTTCCTAACATGTAGAAATGTTTGATTTCCTAAACATGTAGAAATGTTTGATTTCTCAACACGCAGAAATGTTTGATTTCTCAACATGTAGAAATGTTTGATTTCTCAACATGCAGAAATGTTTGATTTCTCAACATGTAGAATATGTTTGATTTCTCAACATGCAGAAATGTTTGATTTCTTAACATGCAGAAATGTTTGATTTCTCAACATGTAGAATATGTTTGATTTCTCAACATGTTGAAATGTTTGATTTCTCAACATGTAGAAATGTTTGATTTCTCAACATGTAGAAATGTTTGATTTCTCAACATGCAGAAATGTTTGATTTCTCAACATGTAGAAATGTATGATTTCTCAACATGCAGAAATGTTTGATTTCTCAACATGCAGAAATGTTTGATTTCTCAACATGCAGAAATGTTTGATTTCTCAACATGCAGAAATGTTTGATTTCTCAACATGCAGAAATGTTTGATTTCTCAACATGTAGAAATGTATGATTTCTCAACACGCAGAAATGTTTGATTTCTCAACATGTAGAAATGTTTGATTCCCTAAACATGTAGAAATGTTTGATTTCCTAAACATGTAGAAATGTTTGATTTCTCAACACGCAGAAATGTTTGATTTCTCAACATGTAGAAATGTTTGATTTCTCAACATGCAGAAATGTTTGATTTCTCAACATGTAGAATATGTTTGATTTCTCAACATGTAGAAATGTTTGATTTCCTAAACATGTAGAAATGTTTGATTTCCTAAACATGTAGAAATGTTTGATTTTCCTAACATGTAGAAATGTTTGATTTCCTTAACATGTAGAAATGTTTGATTTCCTTAACATGTAGAAATGTTTGATTTCCTTAACATGTAGAAATGTTTGATTTCTCAGTGTGTAGAAATGTTTGATTTCTCAACATGTAGAAATGTTTGATTTCTCAACATGCAGAAATGTTTGATTTCTCAACATGTAGAAATGTTTGATTTTCCTAACATGTAGAAATGTTTGATTTTCTCAACATGTAGAAATGTTTGATTTCTCAACATGTAGAAATGTTTGATTTTCTCAACATGTAGAAATGTTTGATTTTCTCAACATGTAGAAATGTTTGATTTTCTCAACATGTAGAAATGTTTGATTTTCTCAACATGTAGAAATGTTTGATTTTCTCAACATGTAGAAATGTTTGATTTCTCAACATGTAGAAATGTTTGATTTTCTCAACATGTAGAAATGTTTGATTTTCTCAACATGTAGAAATGTTTGATTTTCTCAACATGTAGAAATGTTTGATTTTCTCAACATGTAGAAATGTTTGATTTTCTCAACATGTAGAAATCTTTGATTTCTCAACATGTAGAAATGTTTGATTTTCTCAACATGTAGAAATGTTTGATTTTCTCAACATGTAGAAATGTTTGATTTTCTCAACATGTAGAAATGTTTGATTTTCTCAACATGTAGAAATGTTTGATTTTCTCAACATGTAGAAATGTTTGATTTTCTCAACATGTAGAAATGTTTGATTTCCTAACATGTAGAAATGTTTGATTTCTCAACATGTAGAAAATGCATATTGTTAACTAAATTTAAAGGCGAAATCGTATTATTTTTACTTATGTGTTACTATTCTCATCTTTGTTATATTCACAACGTTTCGGCCGATGTAACTTCCAACCGTCGTAAGATGTATTGTGAAAAAAGAGGTGCCGATACTCACGCGCACAAAAAAAGAAGGGCCGAAAGGTGAAATCCGATGACTTTGAAACCTTTATACGAGTAGAGAAGGCAGTTAGTGGTTATAAAATCTTTTTTCCTCACTACTAGAAGTCGGTCGACATTCGGACTTGCTCACAGGAACCCTTCTGTTGATATGTTCCCGATATTATCACTTTATTTGTTAGCAAGCTTAAAGCTGCCCCCCCCCCTCCCTCCCCCAAAGGATTATCCGTTACTTGTTACAACTCTGTTAATTGACTCCCCGATTTTAGCGGGAGTCGTGAACCCGCAAGATAAAACCTTCAAGGACTAACTATTACTGCACTTCTTCTATTCACCCCTTTCACTTTCTGGTTCTTGGCCTTTTGGCTAAGATCAAAGTGTAGTATCTGTTCCGATGGATACTGCACCCCATGGACCGGTATTGTCTTGGCCTTTGGGGCTTGATTTACGCCGGTCTATTGGAGGTTGTCGGTCCTGTGCAGTTCTAGGAGGTCCATCCTCCCAGGCTTTGCCTCCCCTCTTTGGGGAGGAGTAAGTTTATTGCTTACTGCCTGAGGCGCCCCTACCGGGGAATGCCGACAGGGCTGCCCTAGCAATTTTTAAACCCCACTTTCCCGACCCGGCCATTGGGTCACATCTTACTTGTGGGAGTAAGATAAAAACTGGCCTTGTGCCTAACTCCTGGAGAGGAGTAAATCAATACTCACCCCTTTCACTTTCTAACAGTCGAAAGATTTTTCGACACTTTGCGAAATAAGCCGCAACAGTGTGAAGTCGGATGAACCTTTTATGGTTGTTGTCCGCTTACTGCCTTTTCAAAGTTTTTATTGTTGAAGAATTAACGTTACAGCCATTTATCGCCTCTCAGCTAACCCTAACCCTAACCCTCAGCTAAGATGGCGGAGAATATCGATGCTATACGCAATAAGATTTTGGTTAGCAAGGACATGGTCCCGACGAAACTTGCAAATTTACGCGCTGGAAAGAACCTCTTCACTTACCTTCTTGCTGTTCGAGGAACAGATTATTAACTATCTTCTCGAGATTGACTCTCACATTAGCAATATCAGACTTCGCAACCCCTCCTCCCGTGGAGAGATGGAGAGTTGGTCTTTGGAATACGCAGGATTTTTGGACTCTCTCTACCAACTTCGTATAACTCTTTGGCTAAGATCAAAGTGTAGTATCTGTTCCGATGGATACTGCACCCCATACTGGTGTTGTCTTGGCTTTCGCGTCTTGATTTACGCCGGTCAATGGGTCTGTCCTGTGCAGTTCTAGGAGGTCCACCTTCCCAGGCTTTGCCTCCCCTCTTTGGGGAGGAGTAAGTTTATTGCTTACTGTCTGAGGCGCCTTTACCGGGGAATGCCGACGGGGCTGCCCAGTGCCCAGGCAATTTTTAAATCCCACTTTCCCGACCCGACCTTGGGTCACATCTTACTTGTGGGAGTAAGATAAAAACTGGCCTTGTGCCTAACTCCTGGAGAGGAGTAAATCAAAACTCATCCCCCCTCCAACTCTGATAACGCATTTGGCCTGCCTCCACGCTCTTCCTTTGTAGTGAACCCTTCTTAGGTACATGTAACAGCGCCTACCTTTAGTGGTCGAGAAATGGGAGAGGACGTTATGAGCTTTCGTAGCTTTCTCTTTCTTTGAAAATTGCGTTGCAGGAATGGCGAACGACGTTGAAAGGTTAAACTTTCTCAAGTGTTCCGTAACATTTTAGAACGAGTATTCTGCAATGTTTCGTTTAAGATTACTCGTTTTCGATACATTTATTTATAATCAAAAGGTTTCGTACCAAAAAAAAAAATATATATATATAATACATACCCCCCCCCCCTCCCCGATATAAATAATATTAACATGTTTTAAAAGAAAAAAAATTAATATATATATTCGGACGCTTCGATGTTTTGTTTGTTTATTAAAAACTTTTGTAAAAGGTCAACCGGAAGACACCGGTGAAAAAGGAAAGGCGTTCCTTTCGCTATATGATTGATGTGGGGTCTTTATTCCCTGTATGATCCCCCCAAAAATTTTTTTTCACCCTACCATTAACCCTAAGGCAGAGTGGCAAGTCCTCCTCCAACAAAACACTTTATAAAACCGCACTTAATCGCCTAACCCTAACCCAAGCAATAATCTTGGCCACCATGTTGTTTACCGGGTGTTAATAAGACGCATGAACATCGAACAAAAATTCTGGAAAAAAAAAGTTTCCAGACTTTTAATGTATACAGGTCGGTAGAGAATTTAATTCTACTGTTTTTGCTATAAATTCTAAACTTTGTTTTTATTTTTGTTTACGAGTTCTCGACTGTTAACTATTCTGTACTTTAACCTGGGGGGAAATTGGTTTATTGCCGGTTGCCGCCTCAAGAGAGGCGGGGCAACTTTTGTGCCTGTCTTTTTTTGGGGGGTGGGGGAGGGAGGTAAAGGGTGAGAATTGAATACCCTTGCATAAAACCGACCTCGTGTCACGTCCACGCTGTGGAAAGATAAGGGTAGTATTACCTGTGAAAAACAGCGGTAACCACCCCGTTTCATTATCAGTTTGAAACTGATAATACCCCCCCCCCCTCCTCTGGCTCATCTAAACTTTGTTTTCGAAAAGATGTCGTTCGATACGATTATTCGATTTGTAATTTAGATTTACATTGCAGTTTAAGAAAGTAACACATATTCATAAAAATTTAATTTATTGAATTTTTATTATGTGCTGACGAGTCGCCACTTATCAAGGCCGAAAAGCCACTCGAGGATGAAGGTTGTTGGGGGACCGAGAGGGTGATGTTCCCGGACTATAAACGTGTAAAGTTGAATCAAGCGATGTTGCATGCAAAGACAGAGTAATAATTAATAAACAAAAATGAAGTAGTTCAAATAACGTTTATTGAACGTGTGTGTACGTGGAATGATGAAGTGTGTGATGTATGCATGTGTGTCGATGGAAAAACAGTTCTTGAATAGAATAAGAAGAAATGAATCCGGCGTGAGGAAAGTCTTTGGAAGCCGTACACAAAGAAAATGAGTTGAGAACTCTTACCGTTGTTTGACCACATGTTGACGGAAGAAAAGTGTGTTGGGTGTTGTTTTGCCGAGACTAGTCGAAGAGAAAAGCGTGAGACGAAACGCTAGTGTATTAGCGTCGTTCTGTCGACCAGAGAAGAGTGAAACGGAACGCTAGTGTCAGCGTCTGTCTGCCGAGGCTGGTCGGTGAGGAAGAGATGGATTTTCCGTTTGCAACGGTTTTTATAGTCAGAAGGGCAGATAACTCTGGTGTCGCTTTACAGCGCCACCTGTCGGTGAAAAAGCGACACCTACCGGCAAACCGGTGTAGTTACGTTTTGAAAGGAGGAGGTAACTGCTACAAGGTTAATGGTTTTATTCAAGGGGACAGTGAAATGACAATGTAAAGATTGATAAGAATGGTTGAGACTGTCCAGAAATTAAACAGTTCAACAAGAATTTGTTAAGATTGGACTTGAAAACGACGACCATGCTATAGTCAGCTGGGAAGCAGCCCTGTGGTATTGTGTTCCACAGAGTTCTTGGAAAGAAACTTTGTTCATGGAAGTTCCGTTTAGTTTTAGGTACACAGGGGGAGAAATGAATCTATTTATAGTTTTTGTATTGATTTACTCCTCTCCAGGAGTTAGGCACAAGGCCAGTTTTTATCTTACTCCCACAAGTAAGATGTGACCCAAGGTCGGGTCGGGAAAGTGGAGTTTAAAAATTGCCTGGGCAGCCTCGTCAGCGTTCCCCGGTAGGGGCGCCCCAGGCAGTAAGCAATAAACTTACTCCTCCCCACAGGACAGACCCGTAGACCGGCGTAAATCAAGCCCTGAAGGCTAAGAGACAATACTAGTCTATGGGGTGCAGTATCCATCGGAACAGATACTACACTTTGATCTTAGTCAAAAGGCCAAGAGTAGCATAGCTAGAGGAGTTCTTGTTGTAGATGTCTTACAGGGGGAACTATAGATTGGAGCTCAGTCGAGCGCCTACCATGAAAATAAAAATAGAGTAGAGAAAGACTAGCAACGTCTCTTCTGTGAGAAAGAGGCTGTAGGGAGGAGAAGAGGACATCGTCCACTAAATTTCGAAGTCGGTTTTGTACTCTGTCAAGGCAGGAAAGAGTGTTCTGAGCGGCACCTCTCCAGATGTGGCAACAGCACCTCCCCAGATGTGGCAACAGTACCTCCCCATCTTAGGAGGTATTTGGCTCTTATACAGGTAGAGGATTGTGTCAGGAGTCAGGTACTTTCTGGAGCGATAGAATGATCCAACCATTTTTGCAGCAACCGTAGCAACAGATTTGATGTAAGTCTTCCGTTTGAAGTCTCGCATGAAGGTCAGTCATAGAAACTTATCAAAGCAGGGAGCTTCTTCAAGGAGAGAGTCATTCATTTCAATTGGGGCAAAATGAAGATCTGAGCGTTGGTGGTGAAAAGAGAGAAGCTTGGTTTTAGATGCATTAAAAGTAACCAGACACTTTTTTCCCCCCTTATTGCACGACGTGTTCCAGGTCGGAAGAGAAACAGTGATCTTGACCATTAATGCTCTTTGAAGTGTTGCCATAGACGGTTGTGTCATCTGCATAAATGTCAACGAATGATTTTAGAATTTGATTTGGGAGATCATTGATGAAGATCAAGAAGAGGGTTGGGCCCAGAATAGATCCTTGAGGCACGCCGGCATTGATACTATGAGTTTCACACTTCTGCCCATCAACGACTACTTTTATAAACCTAGCTGAGAGAAAGGGGTTGATGGTTAAAAATACATACCCAGATGTTCCATAGCTAGCTAGCCTGAGAAGCAAACCATTGTGCCAAATATGATCAAAAACTTTTGATATGTCAATAGCTATTCACTGATCCTGTATGATATTACAGTCAGCACATCTGCAGTTGGTCTTGCAGGACGAAATCCATATTGCTTGTCACTGTTTTTGCTGAGGTGGTTGAATCCCTTACTAGATTTCGAAGTTTGTTTTGTACTTTGTCAAGGCAGAAAAGAGTGCCCTGAGCAGTACCTCCCCAGATACGGCAACAGTACCTCCCCATCTTAGGACGTATCTGACTCTTATACAGGTAGACGATTGCGTCAAAAGTGAGATACCCTCTGGAGCGGTAGAATAATCCAACCATTTTTCCAGATTGGATGTAAGTCTTCCCTTTGAAGTCTGCTGTGAAGGTCAGTCCTAGGAACATATCAAAGCTCGCAGCCTCTTCAAGGAGAGTCATTCATTTCAATTGGGGCAAAATGCGGATTCGAGCGTTGGTGGTGAAAAGAGAGAAGCTTGGTTTTAGATGCATTAAAAGTAACCAGCCATCTTTTTTTCCCATTCTATGTGTTCTAGGTCGGAAGAGAAACAGAGATCTTGATAATTAATGCTCTTTGAAGTGTTGCCATAGACGGTTGTGTCATCTGCATAAATGTCGCCAAATGATCTTAGAAATGCCATTTGGGAAATCATTGATGAAGATCACAATGAGGGTTGGGCCCAAAATACGAGGCCTGTCTAAAACGTAACCGATCTTAGGCCAGAAAAAATATTTCAAATACATGACGGGGTTGGGACCCTAACCCCTATCAAAGTAGGCCCTTGTGCTTGCACACACTTAGCCTACCGATCCATCCACTGCCGGAAACACCTCTGTCGTAATTTATTTTTCTTTTTTTTTTTTCTCATCCCTTAAATCTTTTAATTATGAAAAATTCAACACGTCTTCCCTTCATTATTGCATTAATATATATATATATATATATATATACGAGGCCTATCTAAAACGTATCCGACCTTAGGCCAGAAAAAAAATATTCCAAATACGTGACAGTTAGGACCCTAATCCCCTTCAAAGTATGCCCCTTGTGTTTGCACACACTTAGCCTACCGATCCATCCACTGCCGGAAACACCTCTGGAAGTTTTCTTTTGGAATGGTGTTCATCTCCGCCGTCACGTTAGATTCAGCAGGTGTTTGGAGAAGATGTGATGTGTAACACAAATTAAGGAGCGGTTCAAACGATTCAAAAATGGCCGCACATCAGCGGAGAGTGACCAGCGTTCTAGCAGGCCACAAACTGCTCGGAGTGCAGCTGTTGTTGAGAGGGTGTGAAAAAAGAGATAATGCGGAACGCAACGGCGGAACGCAACGGCGGAGATGAACACCATTCCAAAAGAAGACTTCCAGAGGTGTTTCCGGCAGTGGATGGATCGGTTGGCTAAGTGTGTGCAAGCACAAGGGGCCTACTTTGAAAGGGATTAGGGTCCCAACCCTGTCACGTATTTGAAATATTTTTTCTGGCCTAAGGTCGGATACTTTTTAGACAAGCCTTGTAGATCCCTGAGTTACGCCAGCATCGATACTATATGCTTCAACCCATCAACGACTACTTTTATTAACCTATCTGAGTGAAAGGATTGAAAAGACATTTCCAGATATTCCATAGCTTGTGAATTACTGGAGTTGTGTGAATGATCCGTTGATCCAGTCATTGTATAAGGAAATTTGTTGCCATCACTCCCAGGTCCACTCTGACCTGGAATGGCTGTACTTCTTAGGCTTCCATCTATGGGTTAAATAACATTTAGGTACTCTTATAGCTGACGCACCAGATTTCCCTGACTTCACGTCGGCAACGATCAGGCAGGTCTCGGAAGCGCCGGAGAGCTGACGAAGTATTAACCAATCAGGTCGCAGCATTCATTCGCCACCAAGCAGGCTATAGCAAGCAGCCGACAATATTTGGAAGAAAACAATAATCGCGTTCTATCACAACAACAATGAATTATTATCGGCTTTGTCAGGTCGTCGAATCTCCAGAAGGACTAATTCAAAAGCATAATATTTTAATTTGTTTTTTTGTTTTATGTTAAAAAAAAAATTGACAAAAAAAAAAAGGTTTATATGCCGTAAAAAAAACAAACAAAAAAAACGTTTAACGAATGTTTTCATATTTGTTCTTGTTAGCTCCTTACATCAAGTGGCTTCATGCCTTGTCTGCAGCGATTTACATAGAAAAAAAAATTCTAAATTTTATAAACGTTCAAATTATCATGTTTTATTTTTTTTCTTGTTCTTTTACAGACTTCTGAAATGGCAGCAAAAGAGCCGTCTCCAGAAGCAAAAGAATCGGTAAGAATCTCTATTTGTTAGATATCCCCACAAGGGGAGGCGTATAGATCTTGTTCGCCTCACTTTCTTGTGAAAGAGGATTGAAGTAGGTATCCCAAACCAAAATTTTATTTCCATTATCTAAAAACCTTTACTGTAGACACTGATCATCATCATCGTCGTCATTATCATCATCATCGTCATCATCGTCGTCAACGTCATTATCATCGTCGTCATCATCATCATCGTCGTCATTATCATCGTTATCACCATCATCATCGTCGTTATCATCGTCGTCGTCATTATCATCATCGTCGTCGTCATTATCATCGTCGTCGTCGTCGTCATCATCGTCGTCGTCATTATCATCATCGTCGTCGTCGTCGTCATTATCATCATCATCGTTATCACCATTATCATCGTCATTATCATCAGCATCGTCGTTATCACTATCACCATCATCATTGTCGTCGTCATCATCATCGTCATCACCATCATCGTCATCACCATCATCGTCGTCGTCGTCATTATCATCGTCGTCGTCGTCGTCGTCATTATCATCGTCGTCGTCGTCGTCATTATCATTATCATCGTTATCACCATTATCATCGTCATTATCATCAGCATCGTCGTTATCACTATCACCATCATCATTGTCGTCATTATCATCATCGTCGTCATTATCATCGTCGTCATCATCAGTTTTTGCAATATAGAGTCCTCATTATATTAGGTTTAACGTCCATTTTTACATGCTCACATGCGTTGGACAGCTTTAAGAAATTGACTTCTGAAGTAACCTATCTCTGGTCAGGTCTATATTTATGCCGTCTTTCCCTCAGGTCTATTTTTTATAACTTCCTCCCATGTTTTCCTTGGTCTTCCCCTGTGGACTGAACCTGTTACCTCAACTGTTCTACATCTACTAACCCAAGAACTCTCATCCATTCTTTTAATATGGCCATACTATCAAAGTCTACTCATCTGAACACATCTCCGCAGACTGTCCCGATTTAATCTTCCTCTGAGGTCATCAGATCTAAGTCTGTCTTTAAGACTCATATTACATATCCATTGTCTTATTCTCATTTCATTTCTTTCCATGCAACGCATGTCCTCAACCTTCCCTGGCCAGGTTTCAATTCCATACATCATCACACTGCGTACACATGCCGACAGTGGTAACGCTCTGCTTGTTAGTAATGACAGCTAGACCTACTCTTCTTGGCCTTTTGGCTAAGATCAAAGTGTAGTATCTGTTCCGATGGATACTGCACCCATAGACTGGTATTGTCTTGGCCTTCGGGACTTGATTTACGCCGGTCTATGGGTCTGTCCTGTGCAGTTCTAGGAGGTCCACCCTCCCAGGTTTCGCCTCCCCTCTTTGGGGAGGAGTAAGTTTATTGCTTACTGCCTGAGGCGCCCCTACCGGGGAATGCCGACGAGGCTGCCCAGGCAATTTTTAAACCCCACTTTCCCAACCCGACCTTGGGTCACATCTTACTTGTGGGAGTAAGATAAAAACTGGCCTTGTGCCTAACTCCTGGAGAGGAGTAAATCAATACTCCATCCATTCCTAATTCTTGCAATCAAACTAGAACCTAGGTCTTCGCAAAACACAGACGATGATACCAATTTTCTTTCGGCAGCACAATTAACCACCAAGTTGTAACTGTTCAAAGTTTGTTGGAAATTAGAACATTTGCTGTTTTGTTGGCTATTAGTTCAGAACTCAATTTTCACGGTGTATCACTAAAAATGCAGCTTCTGAACAAGTAAAAAATCCTGAAAAATGTGATGTCATCTTGTCGTAAGTGAAAATTAATCCTGATGTCATCTTGTCGTAAGTGAAAATTAATCATAATGGAAACAGTAATTATTAGATCGAACCAGTCTAAACATGGGGAAAAATCCCATTAACGTACAAAAATGTGGCCACGGGTTGTGACGTCTGAAATGTGACCACAAGTTGTGACGTACAAAATATGGCCACAGGTCGTGACGTACTAAATATGGTCACAGGTTGTGACATACGAAATGTGGCCACAGGTCGTAACATACAACATATATGGCCACAGGTCGTGACGTACAAAATATGGCCACAGGTTGTGACGTACGAAATATAGCCACAGGTTGTGAGATACGAAATATGGCCACAGGTTGTGACATACAAAATATGGCCACAGGTTGTGAGATACGAAATGTGGCCACAGGTCGTAACATACTACATATATGGCCACAGGTCGTGATGTACGAAATGTGACCACAGGTTGTGACGTACGAAATATGGCCACAGGTTGTGACGTACAAAATGTGGCCACAGGTCGTGACGTACAAAATGTGGCCACAGGTCGTGACGTACGAAATGTGGCCACAGGTTGTGACATACAAAATATGGCCACAGGTCGTGACATACTACATATATGGCCACAGGTCGTGACGTACGAAATGTGGCCGCAGGTCGTGACGTACGAAATATGGCCACAGGTAGTGACGTACTAAATATGGCCACAGGTAGTGACGTACGAAATATGGCCACAGGTCGTGACGTACAAAATATGGCCACAGGTCGTGACGTACTAAATATGGCCACAGGTCGTGACGTACTAAATATGGCCACAGGTCGTGACGTACTAAATATGGCCACAGGTCGTGACGTACAAAATGTGACCACAGGTCGTGACGTACGAAATGTGACCACAGGTCGTGACGTACGAAATGTGACCACAGGTCGTGACGTACAAAATATGCACATATGTTTTAATGTATCACGTATGACTCAATTGTTTTTTTCTTTTTACCTACAGATGGTTGAAAAATTACAAAATATTCCTGAACAGGCACAAGAAAATTTAGTAAGTTTTTTTCTAATTGTATTAGGGGTGGGACGTAATGGGTGAAAATTTCAGATTCATGCGAGTAGTATTTTTTTGTGTTCATTTATACATAAATAACACTAAACAATCAAACATTTTGAAAATTTTCACCCATTACGTCCCACCCTTTCTGAATTTTGCAAAATGTTCAAAATGTTTGATTTAGTGTTATTTATGTATAAATGAACACAAAAAAATACTACTCGCATGAATCTGAAATTTTCACCCATTACGTCCCACCCCTTCTGAATTTTGCAAAATTTTCAAAATGTTTGATTGTTTAGTGTTATTTATGTATAAATGAACACAAAAAAATACTACTCGCATGAATCTGAAATTTTCACCCATTACTTCCACCCCTAATTGTATACCAAGTTTGAACAACCCACATCTCTTTCTTCCTTTCTGGCTGTTTATTTGTTTTTCTCGGCTGCCAATTAAAGACATTTTTAATTCACCATCGGGAAAATGGGAAATTCCATACTTATTGTCTTCATCTATCTACGTAATTTACTGTTAATGATACTTTCTTTTGAAATAATACATTTATCTAAGGTTTAATAATATTAATAAAAAATACTCTCTTCTTTTTCTTCTGTAAAAATAACTGCCATTCCAAACTAAACCTATCTCTGGCCAGGTCTTAATTTATCCCTCTTTTCCTCAGATTCATTTTTATCATTTCCTCCCATGTTTTCCTTGGCCTTCCCCTGTTACAAATTCTTTAAATAAATAGAATGAATTTGTCTCTTCTTTTATTTATTGAAAATTGTCACAATTTATATCTTTTTTAAAACAATAAATATTTATTGAAAATTGTCACAATTTATATCTTTTTAAAACAATAAATATTTATTGAAAATTGTCACAATTTATATCTTTTTAAAACAATAAATATTTATTGAAAATTGTCACAATTTATATCTTTTTAAAACAATAAATATTTATTGAAAATTGTCACAATTTATATCTTTTTAAAACAATAAATATTTATTGAAAATTGTCACAATTTATATCTTTTTAAAACAAATATTTATTGAAAATTGTCACAATTTATATCTTTTTAAAATAATAAATATTTATTGAAAATTGTCACAATTTAAATCTTTTTAAAACAATAAATATTTATTGAAAATTGTCACAATTTATATCTTTTTAAAACAATAAATATTTATTGAAAATTGTCACAATTTATATCTTTTTAAAACAATAAATATTTATTGAAAATTGTCACAATTTATATCTTTTTAAAACAATAAATATTTATTGAAAATTGTCACAATTTATATCTTTTTAAAACAATAAATATTTGTTGAAATTTTTCACAATTTATATCTTTTTAAAACAATAAATATTTTTTTTTTCTAACTGTAAAACATAATTGTCAACTAAATATTTTTAAAAAAATAAATTAAACGAAAATTTCAACCTTTTTATTTAATTTGTTTTTACAATTTAAATCGTTTCAAAATGAATACTCCTTTCTTACTTGCCATAAAAATAATTGTTAGCTAAATATTCTTTAAATATAATAAATCTTTATTCTTTAAATATAATAAATCCCATCTATTAAAAAGAATAGGTGATGGGTGATAACTTAAAAAATTAAAAAAAAAATCGAGCGCGAACGCAGACCCCACCCTATATCGACGAACCAGTTTTGTTACGTAGCCTCGTGTTAAGATGATTCATTGCTAAGTAATGAAAAAATCATTTCTCTAGCGTAATTAGTTAAATCAAAATCGTTCTTTTAACTTGTGGCGTCTGACAAATTTGTCCAAATTACCTTGTGACGTTAAGGTTGCGAGTTCAAATCACGAATCATCGTCGTTATCATCATCATTGGCCACTATTTCATTCTATTTTTCCCAATATGTCTACCCTACATGTATCTGTGCTTGCATGACATTTTTTCTCTATTTTATCATCCTGATGAAGTCTTATAAATAAAGACGAAACGTTGATGTACACATAAAAAACATCCATTTTTTGGTTTTCCTTTTTCATTTTCCCATTACGTCGGATTACTTTCATCCTTCTCTTCCCATATATATATATATACACACACACACGTAACGTTATAACACTCAAAATAAGAAATGTAGTCCGAATAACCAAAATTATGATTGATCCGCAGACGACAACAATTGAGAAAGAAAGGGGACCCTATCGTCGCGCCCAAGTTGAAACTCCAGTATTACATATGCCGAACGCTACTGAAAACATTTAACAAACAACCAAATATATAAAGAACATACCCGCTTACAAGTGTAAATATGCAGCAACTCTCAAAATAGAATGTAAACAACCTTTCCAAACAAACCTAACCAAAACACACCTTGCTTAAATAAACAATAACCAAAAGTTATGTGACAGTATCGAACAGCCCCACGGACGTTGGAGCCTAAGATACAGCGCTAGTATGAATGGAGAGAGGGGAAACCTTAAAATCACTTGAATATATGAGGACAGCTGGGTAATAAAATCTCAAGTTATTCCTTTTATTCAACTGTTCTGCATGAAATGACCATCCACTTCACAGCGATACCAAGTTGCGGATCCAACCCGGCTGATCGCTCACTGATCTAAACAAACACAACGTGGGAGTGAGTGATCGCTGGATCAGGCTTTTCGGCATCTGCGACTTTTCTCGAGTAGCACCAGGTGACCACCAAACTTAGGAACGGGCGAACTGGTGACGTCACGAAAGCTGGAGGAGTGGGGTACAATTAAACCTTAACCCTAACCCTAACCAAAAGACAACTTGCTTACATAAGCAATAACCAAAAAATAAAAATCCTTTTAATGTAAAAAAAAAAACATTCAATAAAAAAAACCCTCTCCAATTAAACAAATACTGTTATATAATGATGGACGTAACTTGTGGAATTATAAAAACCTTTATAAGAATGCTATATGATAATGGACGTATGTAGTGGAGAACAAGTGTGTGGTCGTTGGGTTGGCTTGTGCGATTAGTGCGTGCCACCGAGTGCATAGAGTGCGATGCTGTTTCCTGGGAATCGAAACATGACCAGTGACAAGACAGTGGATGCCCCTAGTTCAAAAGGTCATCCTGCACCTGTGTGGTGATCACGTGATATTACGTCACAGTTTTCATGTGTGAGAAAATTGGAGTTTTTAAGTTAGTTCGGACTTAGGAGGTGCAGAAGTCGGACGAAGGAATTACGATGTAGCCAAGTCAGAACCGGAAATGTTTTTTCCAAAAAAAAAGAATACTGGCATACAAGATGTCCTTCTCCCCCCTGTCTCCTCAAATAACAAAGGACTGATTAGACAATAAGCTAGCTAAGAATTAACCACGATATTCGTAAATCTCTCTCTTTCTCTCAACGATGAGCAAAACATCTCCACGGGCAATAGAAACTGACGCCGAATAAAAAGTAATTAAAATGAAAAGATTGTTGTCTTATGAAGCGAGAAAGGTCTTTTATTACAGACAAATCACGGAGATGGCCACTACAGAGGCGAAGAAAGAACTCAACCACTAGACGACAGAGCAAACCGAAAAGAAACGAAGGTATCTATATATTAATACGATAGCGTGTGTGTTCGTGTGTCACGCTTCCGGCAAAAGCTCTGCGCATGCGTGCCGCACCTAAATTTTGAAAAACATTCAAGTAGCCTGCGTTTAGGAATATTTACATGTGTTTCCCTCTGGCGCAATTGTTAGCGAGGTAATATTTTTTACTTCGGCCCGACTGGTTTATAGTTCGATCCCAACCAACCTCTAAGATTTTTATTCTACATTTCGAGGGGAAGGGGAAAAAATAATACATTTTTTTATCACCTGGTTAAAAACTACTTTTTTGTGTAGCTTAAAACTTAAAACTATTTTTTGTTTTTATGTTAGCGTTTTTAATGGCATTGTCTATTTAATTACGTTGACTGCTTAAAAAGTAGGGTATCGGTCAGTATTATTTTGTTGTTGTTTTTTTTTGAACGGATGGCATATGAACCTTTTTTAGTGGATATGCGCAGTGTCCATCGTACACGAGTTACTATTTTAAACAATTATTTCACTCTTATCCAGAAGGGGGGGGGGCTCATAATAAAGCAAGCGTAGCTTACTAACCAATAGAGGGTGCTTTGTTAAATTAGGACCCGTATTGAAAACATCATTTCGGGTAATTTACACGGGTTCCGCTAGTGAATTATTAAAGGGCTATGCGACAATACTAGCAACAAGCAGCCACGGGATGTCTTTTGTGGGAGGAACACAAAAAATGAATACTGGCAAAGTCCGCCTGGTGGTGAACCATGTTTTATCGTAGCTGCGATGACCAGCCGGATTTTATCTTAAATCCAGGATGACCAGATTGATGAAACCTGGGTACCCCCAACAGACACTAATGTAATTTAAAAAAATAAAATAATTGATATTAGTTCTTGTAGAACCTACAATTAAACACTTTATTATTTTTTCAACTGACTTGTGATACATGCTATATATATATATATATATATATATATATATATATAAATTTTGAACAGCGAATAAACGGTGATAATTTTAATACTTTATATGGCGGCTTAATGTCTAGAGCGTCGACTTTTTTAATGACAGGAACGATGCATTTAAAGCTAGTGACGTCATGCTGTGTTAATACTATACCTACAGTGCTCTACTTTTTCGAGGAGCGACAAATAATAAATATTTGTTATTGTTTATTATCTATGTACGTATACGTTTCGTTCTTAATAATCGGGACTCATCAGCATAGAGATATGACTATTCACTACCGGTCATGCGATTCGAAACCCCGGATTACGAGTATTTTGCAACTCAAATCCGACACCGTAACCACTCGGCCAATTTTGAACAGCGAATGAACGGTGATAATTTTAACACTTTATACGGCGGCTTGACGTCTAGAGCGTTCGACTTTTTTAATGAATATATATATATTTATATATTTCCTCCAATTTTCTTTTTTTATTTTAAATTTTGTTTTTGTTTTTCTGACAGAGTACTGTGGATGTGTCTCCTCATCCAGCCGAAACGCGTGAACATTTGGTGAGTTATGAACTATTTTTTTGTTATTTACTTATATTTATCTATATTCTATTTCAGATTCATGCGAGTAGTATTTTTTTGTGTTCATTTATACATAAATAACACTAAACAATCAAACATTTTGAAAATTTTGCAAAATTCAGAAGGGGTGGGACGTAATAGGTGAAAATTTCAGATTCATGCGAGTAGTATTTTTTTGTGTTCATTTATACATAAATAACACTAAACAATCAAACATTTTGAAAATTTTGCAAAATTCAGAAGGGGTGGGACGTAATGGGTGAAAATTTCAGATTCATGCGAGTAGTATTTTTTTGTGTTCATTTATACATAAATAACACTAAACAATCAAACATTTTGAAAATTTTGCAAAATTCAGAAGGAGTGGGACGTAATGGGTGAAAATTTCAGATTCATGCGAGTAGTATTTTTTTGTGTTCATTTATACATAAATAACACTAAACAATCAAACCTTTTGAAAATTTTGCAAAATTCAGAAGGGGTGGGACGTAATGGGTGAAAATTTCAGATTCATGCGAGTAGTATTTTTTGGTGTTCATTTATACATAAATAACACTAAACAATCAAACATTTTGAAAATTTTGCAAAATTCAGAAGGGGTGGGACGTAATGGGTGAAAATTTCAGATTCATGCGAGTAGTATTTTTTGGTGTTCATTTATACATAAATAACACTAAACAATCAAACATTTTGAAAATTTTGCAAAATTCAGAAGGAGTGGGACGTAATGGGTGAAAATTTCAGATTCATGCGAGTAGTATTTTTTTGTGTTCATTTATACATAAATAACACTAAACAATCAAACCTTTTGAAAATTTTGCAAAATTCAGAAGGGGTGGGACGTAATGGGTGAAAATTTCAGATTCATGCGAGTAGTATTTTTTGGTGTTCATTTATACATAAATAACACTAAACAATCAAACATTTTGAAAATTTTGCAAAATTCAGAAGGAGTGGGAGGTAATGGGTGAAAATTTCAGATTCATGCGAGTAGTATTTTTTTGTGTTCATTTATACATAAATAACACTAAACAATCAAACCTTTTGAAAATTTTGCAAAATTCAGAAGGGGTGGGACGTAATGGGTGAAAATTTCAGATTCATGCGAGTAGTATTTTTTGGTGTTCATTTATACATAAATAACACTAAACAATCAAACATTTTGAAAATTTTGCAAAATTCAGAAGGGGTGGGACGTAATGGGTGAAAATTTCAGATTCATGCGAGTAGTATTTTTTGGTGTTCATTTATACATAAATAACACTAAACAATCAAACATTTTGAAAATTTTGCAAAATTCAGAAGGGGTGGGACGTAATGGGTGAAAATTTCAGATTCATGCGAGTAGTATTTTTTGGTGTTCATTTATACATAAATAACACTAAACAATCAAACATTTTGAAAATTTTGCAAAATTCAGAAGGGGTGGGACGTAATGGGTGAAAATTTCAGATTCATGCGAGTAGTATGTTTTTGTGTTCATTTATACATAAATAACACTAAACAATCAAACATTTTGAAAATTTTTCAAAATTCAGAAGGGGTGGGACGTAATGGGTGAAAATTTCAGATTCGTGCGAGTAGTATTTTTTTGTGTTCATTTATACATAAATAACACTAAACAATCAAACATTTTGAAAATTTTGCAAAATTCAGAAGGGGTGGGACGTAATAGGTGAAAATTTCAGATTCATGCGAGTAGTATTTTTTTGTGTTCATTTATACATAAATAACACTAAACAATCAAACATTTTGAAAATTTTGCAAAATTCAGAAGGGGTGGGACGTAATAGGTGAAAATTTCAGATTCGTGCGAGTAGTATTTTTTTGTGTTCATTTATACATAAATAACACTAAACAATACAAACATTTTGAAAATTTTGCAAAATTCAGAAGGGGTGGGACGTAATAGGTGAAAATTTCAGATTCATGCGAGTAGTATTTTTTTGTGTGCATTTATACATAAATTACACTAAACAATCAAACATTTTGAAAATTTTGCAAACTTCAGAAGGGGTGGGACGTAATGGGTGAAAATTTCAGATTCATGCGAGTAGTATTTTTTTGTGTTCATTTATACATAAATAACACTAAACAATCAAACATTTTGAAAATTTTGCAAAATTCAGAAGGGGTGGGACGTAATGGGTGAAAATTTACGATTCATGCGAGTAGTATTTTTTTGTGTTCATTTATACATAAATAACACTAAACAATCAAACATTTTGAAAATTTTGCAAAATTCAGAAGGGGTGGGACGTAATGGGTGAAAATTTCAGATTCATGCGAGTAGTATTTTTTTGTGTTCATTTATACATAAATAACACTAAACAATCAAACATTTTGAACATTTTGCAAAATTCAGAAGGGGTGGGACGTAATGGGTGAAAATTTCAGATTCATGCGAGTAGTATTTTTTTGTGTTCATTTATACATAAATAACACTAAACAATCAAACATTTTGAACATTTTGCAAAATTCAGAAGGGGTGGGACGTAATGGGTGAAAATTTCAGATTCATGCGAGTAGTATTTTTTTGTGTTCATTTATACATAAATAACACTAAACAATCAAACATTTTGAACATTTTGCAAAATTCAGAAGGGGTGGGACGTAATGGGTGAAAATTTCAGATTCATGCGAGTAGTATTTTTTGGTGTTCATTTATACATAAATAACACTAAACAATCAAACATTTTGAAAATTTTGCAAAATTCAGAAGGGGTGGGACGTAATGGGTGAAAATTTCAGATTCATGCGAGTAGTATTTTTTGGTGTTCATTTATACATAAATAACACTAAACAATCAAACATTTTGAAAATTTTGCAAAATTCAGAAGGGGTGGGACGTAATGGGTGAAAATTTCAGATTCATGCGAGTAGTATTTTTTGGTGTTCATTTATACATAAATAACACTAAACAATCAAACATTTTGAAAATTTTGCAAAATTCAGAAGGGGTGGGACGTAATGGGTGAAAATTTCAGATTCATGCGAGTAGTATTTTTTTGTGTTCATTTATACATAAATAACACTAAACAATCAAACATTTTGAAAATTTTTCAAAATTCAGAAGGGGTGGGACGTAATGGGTGAAAATTTCAGATTCGTGCGAGTAGTATTTTTTTGTGTTCATTTATACATAAATAACACTAAACAATCAAACATTTTGAAAATTTTGCAAAATTCAGAAGGGGTGGGACGTAATAGGTGAAAATTTCAGATTCATGCGAGTAGTATTTTTTTGTGTTCATTTATACATAAATAACACTAAACAATCAAACATTTTGAAAATTTTGCAAAATTCAGAAGGGGTGGGACGTAATAGGTGAAAATTTCAGATTCGTGCGAGTAGTATTTTTTTGTGTTCATTTATACATAAATAACACTAAACAATACAAACATTTTGAAAATTTTGCAAAATTCAGAAGGGGTGGGACGTAATAGGTGAAAATTTCAGATTCATGCGAGTAGTATTTTTTTGTGTGCATTTATACATAAATTACACTAAACAATCAAACATTTTGAAAATTTTGCAAACTTCAGAAGGGGTGGGACGTAATGGGTGAAAATTTCAGATTCATGCGAGTAGTATTTTTTTGTGTTCATTTATACATAAATAACACTAAACAATCAAACATTTTGAAAATTTTGCAAAATTCAGAAGGGGTGGGACGTAATGGGTGAAAATTTACGATTCATGCGAGTAGTATTTTTTTGTGTTCATTTATACATAAATAACACTAAACAATCAAACATTTTGAAAATTTTGCAAAATTCAGAAGGGGTGGGACGTAATGGGTGAAAATTTCAGATTCATGCGAGTAGTATTTTTTTGTGTTCATTTATACATAAATAACACTAAACAATCAAACATTTTGAACATTTTGCAAAATTCAGAAGGGGTGGGACGTAATGGGTGAAAATTTCAGATTCATGCGAGTAGTATTTTTTTGTGTTCATTTATACATAAATAACACTAAACAATCAAACATTTTGAACATTTTGCAAAATTCAGAAGGGGTGGGACGTAATGGGTGAAAATTTCAGATTCATGCGAGTAGTATTTTTTTGTGTTCATTTATACATAAATAACACTAAACAATCAAACATTTTGAACATTTTGCAAAATTCAGAAGGGGTGGGACGTAATGGGTGAAAATTTCAGATTCATGCGAGTAGTATTTTTTGGTGTTCATTTATACATAAATAACACTAAACAATCAAACATTTTGAAAATTTTGCAAAATTCAGAAGGGGTGGGACGTAATGGGTGAAAATTTCAGATTCATGCGAGTAGTATTTTTTGGTGTTCATTTATACATAAATAACACTAAACAATCAAACATTTTGAAAATTTTGCAAAATTCAGAAGGAGTGGGACGTAATGGGTGAAAATTTCAGATTCATGCGAGTAGTATTTTTTTGTGTTCATTTATACATAAATAACACTAAACAATCAAACCTTTTGAAAATTTTGCAAAATTCAGAAGGGGTGGGACGTAATGGGTGAAAATTTCAGATTCATGCGAGTAGTATTTTTTGGTGTTCATTTATACATAAATAACACTAAACAATCAAACATTTTGAAAATTTTGCAAAATTCAGAAGGGGTGGGACGTAATGGGTGAAAATTTCAGATTCATGCGAGTAGTATTTTTTGGTGTTCATTTATACATAAATAACACTAAACAATCAAACATTTTGAAAATTTTGCAAAATTCAGAAGGGGTGGGACGTAATGGGTGAAAATTTCAGATTCATGCGAGTAGTATTTTTTTGTGTTCATTTATACATAAATAACACTAAACAATCAAACATTTTGAAAATTTTGCAAAATTCAGAAGGGGTGGGACGTAATGGGTGAAAATTTCAGATTCATGCGAGTAGTATTTTTTGGTGTTCATTTATACTTAAATAACACTAAACAATCAAACATTTTGAAAATTTTGCAAAATTCAGAAGGAGTGGGACGTAATGGGTGAAAATTTCAGATTCATGCGAGTAGTATTTTTTTGTGTTCATTTATACATAAATAACACTAAACAATCAAACCTTTTGAAAATTTTGCAAAATTCAGAAGGGGTGGGACGTAATGGGTGAAAATTTCAGATTCATGCGAGTAGTATTTTTTGGTGTTCATTTATACATAAATAACACTAAACAATCAAACATTTTGAAAATTTTGCAAAATTCAGAAGGGGTGGGACGTAATGGGTGAAAATTTCAGATTCATGCGAGTAGTATTTTTTGGTGTTCATTTATACATAAATAACACTAAACAATCAAACATTTTGAAAATTTTTCAAAATTAAGAAGGGGTGGGACGTAATGGGTGAAAATTTCAGATTCATGCGAGTAGTATTTTTTGGTGTTCATTTATACATAAATAACACTAAACAATCAAACATTTTGAAAATTTTGCAAAATTCAGAAGGGGTGGGACGTAATGGGTGAAAATTTCAGATTCATGCGAGTAGTATTTTTTTGTGTTCATTTATACATAAATAACACTAAACAATCAAACATTTTGAAAATTTTTCAAAATTCAGAAGGGGTGGGACGTAATGGGTGAAAATTTCAGATTCGTGCGAGTAGTATTTTTTTGTGTTCATTTATACATAAATAACACTAAACAATCAAACATTTTGAAAATTTTGCAAAATTCAGAAGGGGTGGGACGTAATAGGTGAAAATTTCAGATTCATGCGAGTAGTATTTTTTTGTGTTCATTTATACATAAATAACACTAAACAATCAAACATTTTGAAAATTTTGCAAAATTCAGAAGGGGTGGGACGTAATAGGTGAAAATTTCAGATTCGTGCGAGTAGTATTTTTTTGTGTTCATTTATACATAAATAACACTAAACAATACAAACATTTTGAAAATTTTGCAAAATTCAGAAGAGGTGGGACGTAATAGGTGAAAATTTCAGATTCATGCGAGTAGTATTTTTTTGTGTGCATTTATACATAAATTACACTAAACAATCAAACATTTTGAAAATTTTGCAAACTTCAGAAGGGGTGGGACGTAATGGGTGAAAATTTCAGATTCATGCGAGTAGTATTTTTTTGTGTTCATTTATACATAAATAACACTAAACAATCAAACATTTTGAAAATTTTGCAAAATTCAGAAGGGGTGGGACGTAATGGGTGAAAATTTACGATTCATGCGAGTAGTATTTTTTTGTGTTCATTTATACATAAATAACACTAAACAATCAAACATTTTGAAAATTTTGCAAAATTCAGAAGGGGTGGGACGTAATGGGTGAAAATTTCAGATTCATGCGAGTAGTATTTTTTTGTGTTCATTTATACATAAATAACACTAAACAATCAAACATTTTGAACATTTTGCAAAATTCAGAAGGGGTGGGACGTAATGGGTGAAAATTTCAGATTCATGCGAGTAGTATTTTTTTGTGTTCATTTATACATAAATAACACTAAACAATCAAACATTTTGAACATTTTGCAAAATTCAGAAGGGGTGGGACGTAATGGGTGAAAATTTCAGATTCATGCGAGTAGTATTTTTTTGTGTTCATTTATACATAAATAACACTAAACAATCAAACATTTTGAACATTTTGCAAAATTCAGAAGGGGTGGGACGTAATGGGTGAAAATTTCAGATTCATGCGAGTAGTATTTTTTTGTGTTCATTTATACATAAATAACACTAAACAATCAAACATTTTGAACATTTTGCAAAATTCAGAAGGGGTGGGACGTAATGGGTGAAAATTTCAGATTCATGCGAGTAGTATTTTTTTGTGTTCATTTATACATAAATAACACTAAACAATCAAACATTTTGAACATTTTGCAAAATTCAGAAGGGGTGGGACGTAATGGGTGAAAATTTCAGATTCATGCGAGTAGTATTTTTTTGTGTTCATTTATACATAAATAACACTAAACAATCAAACATTTTGAAAATTTTTCAAAATTCAGAAGGGGTGGGACGTAATGGGTGAAAATTTCAGATTCATGCGAGTAGTATTTTTTTGTGTTCATTTATACATAAATAACACTAAACAATCAAACAATTTGAACATTTTGCAAAATTCAGAAGGGGTGGGACGTAATGGGTGAAAATTTCAGATTCATGCGAGTAGTATTTTTTTGTGTTCATTTATACATAAATAACACTAAACAATCAAACAATTTGAACATTTTGCAAAATTCAGAAGGGGTGGGACGTAATGGGTGAAAATTTCAGATTCATGCGAGTAGTATTTTTTTGTGTTCATTTATACATAAATAACACCAAACAATCAAACATTTTGAAAATTTTGCAAAATTCAGAAGGGGTGGGACGTAATAGGTGAAAATTTCAGATTTATGCGAGTAGTATTTTTTTGTGTTCATTTATACATAAATAACACTAAACAATCAAACAATTTGAACATTTTGCAAAATTCAGAAGGGGTGGGACGTAATGGGTGAAAATTTCAGATTCATGCGAGTAGTATTTTTTTGTGTTCATTTATACATAAATAACACCAAACAATCAAACATTTTGAAAATTTTGCAAAATTCAGAAGGGGTGAGACGTAATAGGTGAAAATTTCAGATTCATGCGAGTAGTATTTTTTTGTGTTCATTTATACATAAATAACACTAAACAATCAAACATTTTGAAAATTTTGCAAAATTCAGAAGGGGCGGGACGTAATAGGTGAAAATTTCAGATTCATGCGAGTAGTATTTTTTGTGTTCATTTATACATAAATAACACTAAACAATCAAACATTTTGAAAATTTTGCAAAATTCAGAAGGGGTGGGACGTAATGGGTGAAAATTTCAGATTCATGCGAGTAGTATTTTTTTGTGTTCATTTATACATAAATAACACTAAAGAAACCAAACATTTTGAACATTTTGCAAAATTCAGAAGGGGTGGGGCGTAATGTGTGAAAATTTCAGATTCATGCGAGTAGTATTTTTTTGTGTTCATTTATACATAAATAACACTAAACAATCAAACATTTTGAACATTTTGCAAAATTCAGAAGGGGTGGGACGTAATGGGTGAAAATTTCAGATTCATGCGAGTAGTATTTTTTTGTGTTCATTTATACATAAATAACACTAAACAATCAAACATTTTGAACATTTTGCAAAATTCAGAAGGGGTGGGACGTAATGGGTGAAAATTTCAGATTCATGCGAGTAGTATTTTTTTGTGTTCATTTATACATAAATAACACTAAACAATCAAACATTTTGAACATTTTGCAAAATTCAGAAGGGGTGGGACGTAATGGGTGAAAATTTCAGATTCATGCGAGTAGTATTTTTTTGTGTTCATTTATACATAAATAACACTAAACAATCAAACATTTTGAACATTTTGCAAAATTCAGAAGGGGTGGGACGTAATGGGTGAAAATTTCAGATTCATGCGAGTAGTATTTTTTTGTGTTCATTTATACATAAATAACACTAAACAATCAAACATTTTGAACATTTTGCAAAATTCAGAAGGGGTGGGACGTAATGGGTGAAAATTTCAGATTCATGCGAGTAGTATTTTTTTGTGTTCATTTATACATAAATAACACTAAACAATCAAACATTTTGAACATTTTGCAAAATTCAGAAGGGGTGGGACGTAATGGGTGAAAATTTCAGATTCATGCGAGTAGTATTTTTTTGTGTTCATTTATACATAAATAACACTAAACAATCAAACAATTTGAACATTTTGCAAAATTCAGAAGGGGTGGGACGTAATGGGTGAAAATTTCAGATTCATGCGAGTAGTATTTTTTTGTGTTCATTTATACATAAATAACACTAAACAATCAAACAATTTGAACATTTTGCAAAATTCAGAAGGGGTGGGACGTAATGGGTGAAAATTTCAGATTCATGCGAGTAGTATTTTTTTGTGTTCATTTATACATAAATAACACCAAACAATCAAACATTTTGAAAATTTTGCAAAATTCAGAAGGGGTGGGACGTAATAGGTGAACATTTCAGATTTATGCGAGTAGTATTTTTTTGTGTTCATTTATACATAAATAACACTAAACAATCAAACAATTTGAACATTTTGCAAAATTCAGAAGGGGTGGGACGTAATAGGTGAAAATTTCAGATTCATGCGAGTAGTATTTTTTTGTGTTCATTTATACATAAATAACACTAAACAATCAAACATTTTGAAAATTTTGCAAAATTCAGAAGGAGTGGGACGTAATGGGTGAAAATTTCAGATTCATGCGAGTAGTATTTTTTTGTGTTCATTTATACATAAATAACACCAAACAATCAAACATTTTGAAAATTTTGCAAAATTCAGAAGGGGTGGGACGTAATAGGTGAAAATTTCAGATTCATGCGAGTAGTATTTTTTTGTGTTCATTTATACATAAATAACACTAAACAATCAAACATTTTGAAAATTTTGCAAAATTCAGAAGGGGCGGGACGTAATAGGTGAAAATTTCAGATTCATGCGAGTAGTATTTTTTGTGTTCATTTATACATAAATAACACTAAACAATCAAACATTTTGAAAATTTTGCAAAATTCAGAAGGGGTGGGACGTAATGGGTGAAAATTTCAGATTCATGCGAGTAGTATTTTTTTGTGTTCATTTATACATAAATAACACTAAACAATCAAACATTTTGAAAATTTTGCAAAATTCAGAAGGGGTGGGACGTAATGGGTGAAAATTTCAGATTCATGCGAGTAGTATTTTTTTGTGTTCATTTATACATAAATAACACTAAAGAAACCAAACATTTTGAACATTTTGCAAAATTCAGAAGGGGTGGGGCGTAATGTGTGAAAATTTCAGATTCATGCGAGTAGTATTTTTTTGTGTTCATTTATACATAAATAACACTAAACAATCAAACATTTTGAAAATTTTGAAAAATTCAGAAGGAGTGGGACGTAATGGGTGAAAATTTCAGATTCATGCGAGTAGTATTTTTTTGTGTTCATTTATACATAAATAACACTAAACAATCAAACCTTTTGAAAATTTTGAAAAATTCAGAAGGGGTGGGACGTAATGGGTGAAAATTTCAGATTCATGCGAGTAGTATTTTTTTGTGTTCATTTATACATAAATAACACTAAACAATCAAACCTTTTGAAAATTTTGAAAAATTCAGAAGGAGTGGGACGTAATGGGTGAAAATTTCAGATTCATGCGAGTAGTATTTTTTTGTGTTCATTTATACATAAATAACACTAAACAATCAAACATTTTGAAAATTTTGAAAAATTCAGAAGGAGTGGGACGTAATGGGTGAAAATTTCAGATTCATGCGAGTAGTATTTTTTTGTGTTCATTTATACATAAATAACACTAAACAATCAAACCTTTTGAAAATTTTGAAAAATTCAGAAGGAGTGGGACGTAATGGGTGAAAATTTCAGATTCATGCGAGTAGTATTTTTTTGTGTTCATTTATACATAAATAACACTAAACAATCAAACATTTTGAAAATTTTGCAAAATTCAGAAGGGGTGGGACGTAATGGGTGAACATTTCAGATTCATGCGAGTAGTATTTTTTTGTGTTCATTTATACATAAATAACACTAAACAATCAAACCTTTTGAAAATTTTGAAAAATTCAGAAGGGGTGGGACGTAATGGGTGAAAATTTCAGATTCATGCGAGTAGTATTTTTTTGTGTTCATTTATACATAAATAACACTAAACAATCAAACCTTTTGAAAATTTTGAAAAATTCAGAAGGAGTGGGACGTAATGGGTTAAAATTTCAGATTCATGCGAGTAGTATTTTTTTGTGTTCATTTATACATAAATAACACTAAACAATCAAACCTTTTGAAAATTTTGAAAAATTCAGAAGGGGTGGGACGTAATAGGTGAAAATTTCAGATTCATGCGAGTAGTATTTTTTTGTGTTCATTTATACATAAATAACACTAAACAATCAAACCTTTTGAAAATTTTGAAAAATTCAGAAGGAGTGGGACGTAATGGGTGAAAATTTCAGATTCATGCGAGTAGTATTTTTTTGTGTTCATTTATACATAAATAACACTAAACAATCAAACATTTTGAAAATTTTGCAAAATTCAGAAGGAGTGGGACGTAATGGGTGAAAATTTCAGATTCATGGAGGAGTATTTTTTTGTGTTCATTTATACATAAATAACACTAAACAATCAAACCTTTTGAAAATTTTGCAAAATTCAGAAGGGGTGGGACATAATGGGTGAAAATTTCAGATTCATGCGAGTAGTATTTTTTTGTGTTCATTTATACATAAATAACACTAAACAATCAAACCTTTTGAAAATTTTGAAAAATTCAGAAGGAGTGGGACGTAATGGGTTAAAATTTCAGATTCATGCGAGTAGTATTTTTTTGTGTTCATTTATACATAAATAACACTAAACAATCAAACCTTTTGAAAATTTTGAAAAATTCAGAAGGGGTGGGACGTAATAGGTGAAAATTTCAGATTCATGCGAGTAGTATTTTTTTGTGTTCATTTATACATAAATAACACTAAACAATCAAACCTTTTGAAAATTTTGAAAAATTCAGAAGGAGTGGGACGTAATGGGTGAAAATTTCAGATTCATGCGAGTAGTATTTTTTTGTGTTCATTTATACATAAATAACACTAAACAATCAAACATTTTGAAAATTTTGAAAAATTCAGAAGGAGTGGGACGTAATGGGTGAAAATTTCAGATTCATGCGAGTAGTATTTTTTTGTGTTCATTTATACATAAATAACACTAAACAATCAAACATTTTGAAAATTTTGAAAAATTCAGAAGGAGTGGGACGTAATGGGTGAAAATTTCAGATTCATGCGAGTAGTATTTTTTTGTGTTCATTTATACATAAATAACACTAAACAATCAAACCTTTTGAAAATTTTGAAAAATTCAGAAGGGGTGGGACGTAATGGGTGAAAATTTCAGATTCATGCGAGTAGTATTTTTTTGTGTTCATTTATACATAAATAACACTAAACAATCAAACCTTTTGAAAATTTTGAAAAATTCAGAAGGGGTGGGACGTAATGGGTGAAAATTTCAGATTCATGCGAGTAGTATTTTTTTGTGTTCATTTATACATAAATAACACTAAACAATCAAACCTTTTGAAAATTTTGAAAAATTCAGAAGGAGTGGGACGTAATGGGTGAAAATTTCAGATTCATGCGAGTAGTATTTTTTTGTGTTCATTTATACATAAATAACACTAAACAATCAAACATTTTGAAAATTTTGAAAAATTCAGAAGGAGTGGGACGTAATGGGTGAAAATTTCAGATTCATGCGAGTAGTATTTTTTTGTGTTCATTTATACATAAATAACACTAAACAATCAAACCTTTTGAAAATTTTGAAAAATTCAGAAGGAGTGGGACGTAATGGGTGAAAATTTCAGATTCATGCGAGTAGTATTTTTTTGTGTTCATTTATACATAAATAACACTAAACAATCAAACATTTTGAAAATTTTGCAAAATTCAGAAGGGGTGGGACGTAATGGGTGAAAATTTCAGATTCATGCGAGTAGTATTTTTTTGTGTTCATTTATACATAAATAACACTAAAGAAACCAAACATTTTGAACATTTTGCAAAATTCAGAAGGGGTGGGGCGTAATGTGTGAAAATTTCAGATTCATGCGAGTAGTATTTTTTTGTGTTCATTTATACATAAATAACACTAAACAATCAAACATTTTGAAAATTTTGAAAAATTCAGAAGGAGTGGGACGTAATGGGTGAAAATTTCAGATTCATGCGAGTAGTATTTTTTTGTGTTCATTTATACATAAATAACACTAAACAATCAAACCTTTTGAAAATTTTGAAAAATTCAGAAGGAGTGGGACGTAATGGGTGAAAATTTCAGATTCATGCGAGTAGTATTTTTTTGTGTTCATTTATACATAAATAACACTAAACAATCAAACCTTTTGAAAATTTTGAAAAATTCAGAAGGGGTGGGACGTAATGGGTGAAAATTTCAGATTCATGCGAGTAGTATTTTTTTGTGTTCATTTATACATAAATAACACTAAACAATCAAACCTTTTGAAAATTTTGAAAAATTCAGAAGGGGTGGGACGTAATGGGTGAAAATTTCAGATTCATGCGAGTAGTATTTTTTTGTGTTCATTTATACATAAATAACACTAAACAATCAAACCTTTTGAAAATTTTGAAAAATTCAGAAGGAGTGGGACGTAATGGGTGAAAATTTCAGATTCATGCGAGTAGTATTTTTTTGTGTTCATTTATACATAAATAACACTAAACAATCAAACATTTTGAAAATTTTGCAAAATTCAGAAGGGGTGGGACGTAATGGGTGAAAATTTCAGATTCATGCGAGTAGTATTTTTTTGTGTTCATTTATACATAAATAACACTAAACAATCAAACCTTTTGAAAATTTTGAAAAATTCAGAAGGAGTGGGACGTAATGGGTGAAAATTTCAGATTCATGCGAGTAGTATTTTTTTGTGTTCATTTATACATAAATAACACTAAACAATCAAACCTTTTGAAAATTTTGAAAAATTCAGAAGGAGTGGGACGTAATGGGTGAAAATTTCAGATTCATGCGAGTAGTATTTTTTTGTGTTCATTTATACATAAATAACACTAAACAATCAAACCTTTTGAAAATTTTGAAAAATTCAGAAGGAGTGGGACGTAATGGGTGAAAATTTCAGATTCATGCGAGTAGTATTTTTTTGTGTTCATTTATACATAAATAACACTAAACAATCAAACATTTTGAAAATTTTGCAAAATTCAGAAGGAGTGGGACGTAATGGGTGAAAATTTCAGATTCATGGAGGAGTATTTTTTTGTGTTCATTTATACATAAATAACACTAAACAATCAAACCTTTTGAAAATTTTGCAAAATTCAGAAGGGGTGGGACATAATGGGTGAAAATTTCAGATTCATGCGAGTAGTATTTTTTTGTGTTCATTTATACATAAATAACACTAAACAATCAAACCTTTTGAAAATTTTGAAAAATTCAGAAGGAGTGGGACGTAATGGGTTAAAATTTCAGATTCATGCGAGTAGTATTTTTTTGTGTTCATTTATACATAAATAACACTAAACAATCAAACCTTTTGAAAATTTTGAAAAATTCAGAAGGGGTGGGACGTAATAGGTGAAAATTTCAGATTCATGCGAGTAGTATTTTTTTGTGTTCATTTATACATAAATAACACTAAACAATCAAACCTTTTGAAAATTTTGAAAAATTCAGAAGGAGTGGGACGTAATGGGTGAAAATTTCAGATTCATGCGAGTAGTATTTTTTTGTGTTCATTTATACATAAATAACACTAAACAATCAAACATTTTGAAAATTTTGAAAAATTCAGAAGGAGTGGGACGTAATGGGTGAAAATTTCAGATTCATGCGAGTAGTATTTTTTTGTGTTCATTTATACATAAATAACACTAAACAATCAAACATTTTGAAAATTTTGAAAAATTCAGAAGGAGTGGGACGTAATGGGTGAAAATTTCAGATTCATGCGAGTAGTATTTTTTTGTGTTCATTTATACATAAATAACACTAAACAATCAAACCTTTTGAAAATTTTGAAAAATTCAGAAGGGGTGGGACGTAATGGGTGAAAATTTCAGATTCATGCGAGTAGTATTTTTTTGTGTTCATTTATACATAAATAACACTAAACAATCAAACCTTTTGAAAATTTTGAAAAATTCAGAAGGGGTGGGACGTAATGGGTGAAAATTTCAGATTCATGCGAGTAGTATTTTTTTGTGTTCATTTATACATAAATAACACTAAACAATCAAACCTTTTGAAAATTTTGAAAAATTCAGAAGGAGTGGGACGTAATGGGTGAAAATTTCAGATTCATGCGAGTAGTATTTTTTTGTGTTCATTTATACATAAATAACACTAAACAATCAAACATTTTGAAAATTTTGAAAAATTCAGAAGGAGTGGGACGTAATGGGTGAAAATTTCAGATTCATGCGAGTAGTATTTTTTTGTGTTCATTTATACATAAATAACACTAAACAATCAAACCTTTTGAAAATTTTGAAAAATTCAGAAGGAGTGGGACGTAATGGGTGAAAATTTCAGATTCATGCGAGTAGTATTTTTTTGTGTTCATTTATACATAAATAACACTAAACAATCAAACATTTTGAAAATTTTGCAAAATTCAGAAGGGGTGGGACGTAATGGGTGAAAATTTCAGATTCATGCGAGTAGTATTTTTTTGTGTTCATTTATACATAAATAACACTAAAGAAACCAAACATTTTGAACATTTTGCAAAATTCAGAAGGGGTGGGGCGTAATGTGTGAAAATTTCAGATTCATGCGAGTAGTATTTTTTTGTGTTCATTTATACATAAATAACACTAAACAATCAAACATTTTGAAAATTTTGAAAAATTCAGAAGGAGTGGGACGTAATGGGTGAAAATTTCAGATTCATGCGAGTAGTATTTTTTTGTGTTCATTTATACATAAATAACACTAAACAATCAAACCTTTTGAAAATTTTGAAAAATTCAGAAGGAGTGGGACGTAATGGGTGAAAATTTCAGATTCATGCGAGTAGTATTTTTTTGTGTTCATTTATACATAAATAACACTAAACAATCAAACCTTTTGAAAATTTTGAAAAATTCAGAAGGGGTGGGACGTAATGGGTGAAAATTTCAGATTCATGCGAGTAGTATTTTTTTGTGTTCATTTATACATAAATAACACTAAACAATCAAACCTTTTGAAAATTTTGAAAAATTCAGAAGGGGTGGGACGTAATGGGTGAAAATTTCAGATTCATGCGAGTAGTATTTTTTTGTGTTCATTTATACATAAATAACACTAAACAATCAAACCTTTTGAAAATTTTGAAAAATTCAGAAGGAGTGGGACGTAATGGGTGAAAATTTCAGATTCATGCGAGTAGTATTTTTTTGTGTTCATTTATACATAAATAACACTAAACAATCAAACATTTTGAAAATTTTGCAAAATTCAGAAGGGGTGGGACGTAATGGGTGAAAATTTCAGATTCATGCGAGTAGTATTTTTTTGTGTTCATTTATACATAAATAACACTAAACAATCAAACCTTTTGAAAATTTTGAAAAATTCAGAAGGAGTGGGACGTAATGGGTGAAAATTTCAGATTCATGCGAGTAGTATTTTTTTGTGTTCATTTATACATAAATAACACTAAACAATCAAACCTTTTGAAAATTTTGAAAAATTCAGAAGGAGTGGGACGTAATGGGTGAAAATTTCAGATTCATGCGAGTAGTATTTTTTTGTGTTCATTTATACATAAATAACACTAAACAATCAAACCTTTTGAAAATTTTGAAAAATTCAGAAGGAGTGGGACGTAATGGGTGAAAATTTCAGATTCATGCGAGTAGTATTTTTTTGTGTTCATTTATACATAAATAACACTAAACAATCAAACATTTTGAAAATTTTGCAAAATTCAGAAGGGGTGGGACGTAATGGGTGAAAATTTCAGATTCATGCGAGTAGTATTTTTTTGTGTTCATTTATACATAAATAACACTAAACAATCAAACCTTTTGAAAATTTTGCAAAATTCAGAAGGGGTGGGACGTAATGGGTGAAAATTTCAGATTCATGCGAGTAGTATTTTTTTGTGTTCATTTATACATAAATAACACTAAACAATCAAACCTTTTGAAAATTTTGAAAAATTCAGAAGGAGTGGGACGTAATGGGTTAAAATTTCAGATTCATGCGAGTAGTATTTTTTTGTGTTCATTTATACATAAATAACACTAAACAATCAAACCTTTTGAAAATTTTGAAAAATTCAGAAGGGGTGGGACGTAATAGGTGAAAATTTCAGATTCATGCGAGTAGTATTTTTTTGTGTTCATTTATACATAAATAACACTAAACAATCAAACCTTTTGAAAATTTTGAAAAATTCAGAAGGAGTGGGACGTAATGGGTGAAAATTTCAGATTCATGCGAGTAGTATTTTTTTGTGTTCATTTATACATAAATAACACTAAACAATCAAACATTTTGAAAATTTTGAAAAATTCAGAAGGAGTGGGACGTAATGGGTGAAAATTTCAGATTCATGCGAGTAGTATTTTTTTGTGTTCATTTATACATAAATAACACTAAACAATCAAACCTTTTGAAAATTTTGAAAAATTCAGAAGGGGTGGGACGTAATGGGTGAAAATTTCAGATTCATGCGAGTAGTATTTTTTTGTGTTCATTTATACATAAATAACACTAAACAATCAAACCTTTTGAAAATTTTGAAAAATTCAGAAGGAGTGGGACGTAATGGGTGAAAATTTCAGATTCATGCGAGTAGTATTTTTTTGTGTTCATTTATACATAAATAACACTAAACAATCAAACATTTTGAAAATTTTGAAAAATTCAGAAGGAGTGGGACGTAATGGGTGAAAATTTCAGATTCATGCGAGTAGTATTTTTTTGTGTTCATTTATACATAAATAACACTAAACAATCAAACCTTTTGAAAATTTTGAAAAATTCAGAAGGAGTGGGACGTAATGGGTGAAAATTTCAGATTCATGCGAGTAGTATTTTTTTGTGTTCATTTATACATAAATAACACTAAACAATCAAACATTTTGAAAATTTTGCAAAATTCAGAAGGGGTGGGACGTAATGGGTGAAAATTTCAGATTCATGCGAGTAGTATTTTTTTGTGTTCATTTATACATAAATAACACTAAACAATCAAACCTTTTGAAAATTTTGAAAAATTCAGAAGGAGTGGGACGTAATGGGTGAAAATTTCAGATTCATGCGAGTAGTATTTTTTTGTGTTCATTTATACATAAATAACACTAAACAATCAAACATTTTGAAAATTTTGCAAAATTCAGAAGGGGTGGGACGTAATGGGTGAAAATTTCAGATTCATGCGAGTAGTATTTTTTTGTGTTCATTTATACATAAATAACACTAAACAATCAAACCTTTTGAAAATTTTGCAAAATTCAGAAGGGGTGGGACGTAATGGGTGAAAATTTCAGATTCATGCGAGTAGTATTTTTTTGTGTTCATTTATACATAAATAACACTAAACAATCAAACCTTTTGAAAATTTTGAAAAATTCAGAAGGAGTGGGACGTAATGGGTTAAAATTTCAGATTCATGCGAGTAGTATTTTTTTGTGTTCATTTATACATAAATAACACTAAACAATCAAACCTTTTGAAAATTTTGAAAAATTCAGAAGGGGTGGGACGTAATAGGTGAAAATTTCAGATTCATGCGAGTAGTATTTTTTTGTGTTCATTTATATATAAATAACACTAAACAATCAAACCTTTTGAAAATTTTGAAAAATTCAGAAGGAGTGGGACGTAATGGGTGAAAATTTCAGATTCATGCGAGTAGTATTTTTTTGTGTTCATTTATACATAAATAACACTAAACAATCAAACATTTTGAAAATTTTGAAAAATTCAGAAGGAGTGGGACGTAATGGGTGAAAATTTCAGATTCATGCGAGTAGTATTTTTTTGTGTTCATTTATACATAAATAACACTAAACAATCAAACATTTTGAAAATTTTGAAAAATTCAGAAGGAGTGGGACGTAATGGGTGAAAATTTCAGATTCATGCGAGTAGTATTTTTTTGTGTTCATTTATACATAAATAACACTAAACAATCAAACCTTTTGAAAATTTTGAAAAATTCAGAAGGGGTGGGACGTAATGGGTGAAAATTTCAGATTCATGCGAGTAGTATTTTTTTGTGTTCATTTATACATAAATAACACTAAACAATCAAACCTTTTGAAAATTTTGAAAAATTCAGAAGGGGTGGGACGTAATGGGTGAAAATTTCAGATTCATGCGAGTAGTATTTTTTTGTGTTCATTTATACATAAATAACACTAAACAATCAAACCTTTTGAAAATTTTGAAAAATTCAGAAGGAGTGGGACGTAATGGGTGAAAATTTCAGATTCATGCGAGTAGTATTTTTTTGTGTTCATTTATACATAAATAACACTAAACAATCAAACATTTTGAAAATTTTGAAAAATTCAGAAGGAGTGGGACGTAATGGGTGAAAATTTCAGATTCATGCGAGTAGTATTTTTTTGTGTTCATTTATACATAAATAACACTAAACAATCAAACCTTTTGAAAATTTTGAAAAATTCAGAAGGAGTGGGACGTAATGGGTGAAAATTTCAGATTCATGCGAGTAGTATTTTTTTGTGTTCATTTATACATAAATAACACTAAACAATCAAACATTTTGAAAATTTTGCAAAATTCAGAAGGGGTGGGACGTAATGGGTGAAAATTTCAGATTCATGCGAGTAGTATTTTTTTGTGTTCATTTATACATAAATAACACTAAAGAAACCAAACATTTTGAACATTTTGCAAAATTCAGAAGGGGTGGGGCGTAATGTGTGAAAATTTCAGATTCATGCGAGTAGTATTTTTTTGTGTTCATTTATACATAAATAACACTAAACAATCAAACATTTTGAAAATTTTGAAAAATTCAGAAGGAGTGGGACGTAATGGGTGAAAATTTCAGATTCATGCGAGTAGTATTTTTTTGTGTTCATTTATACATAAATAACACTAAACAATCAAACCTTTTGAAAATTTTGAAAAATTCAGAAGGAGTGGGACGTAATGGGTGAAAATTTCAGATTCATGCGAGTAGTATTTTTTTGTGTTCATTTATACATAAATAACACTAAACAATCAAACCTTTTGAAAATTTTGCAAAATTCAGAAGGGGTGGGACGTAATGGGTGAAAATTTCAGATTCATGCGAGTAGTATTTTTTTGTGTTCATTTATACATAAATAACACTAAACAATCAAACCTTTTGAAAATTTTGAAAAATTCAGAAGGGGTGGGACGTAATGGGTGAAAATTTCAGATTCATGCGAGTAGTATTTTTTTGTGTTCATTTATACATAAATAACACTAAACAATCAAACCTTTTGAAAATTTTGAAAAATTCAGAAGGAGTGGGACGTAATGGGTGAAAATTTCAGATTCATGCGAGTAGTATTTTTTTGTGTTCATTTATACATAAATAACACTAAACAATCAAACATTTTGAAAATTTTGCAAAATTCAGAAGGGGTGGGACGTAATGGGTGAAAATTTCAGATTCATGCGAGTAGTATTTTTTTGTGTTCATTTATACATAAATAACACTAAACAATCAAACCTTTTGAAAATTTTGAAAAATTCAGAAGGAGTGGGACGTAATGGGTGAAAATTTCAGATTCATGCGAGTAGTATTTTTTTGTGTTCATTTATACATAAATAACACTAAACAATCAAACCTTTTGAAAATTTTGAAAAATTCAGAAGGAGTGGGACGTAATGGGTGAAAATTTCAGATTCATGCGAGTAGTATTTTTTTGTGTTCATTTATACATAAATAACACTAAACAATCAAACCTTTTGAAAATTTTGAAAAATTCAGAAGGAGTGGGACGTAATGGGTGAAAATTTCAGATTCATGCGAGTAGTATTTTTTTGTGTTCATTTATACATAAATAACACTAAACAATCAAACCTTTTGAAAATTTTGAAAAATTCAGAAGGGGTGGGACATAATGGGTGAACATTTCAGATTCATGCGAGTAGTATTTTTTTGTGTTCATTTATACATAAATAACACTAAACAATCAAACATTTTGAAAATTTTGCAAAATTCAGAAGGGGTGGGACGTAATGGGTGAAAATTTCAGATTCATGCGAATAGTATTTTTTTGTGTTCATTTATACATAAATAACACTAAACAATCAAACATTTTGAAAATTTTACAAAATTCAGAAGGGGTGGGACATAATGGGTTAAAATTTCAGATTCATGCGAGTAGTATTTTTTTTTGTTCATTTATACATAAATAACACTAAACAATCAAACATTTTGAAAATTTTGCAAAATTCAGAAGGAGTGGGACGTAATGGGTGAAAATTTTAGATTCATGCGAGTAGTATTTTTTTGTGTTCATTTATACATAAATAACACTAAACAATCAAACATTTTGAAAATTTTGCAAAATTCAGAAGGGGTGGGACGTAATGGGTGAAAATTTTAGATTCATGCGAGTAGTATTTTTTTGTGTTCATTTATACATAAATAACACTAAACAATCAAACATTTTGAAAATTTTGCAAAATTCAGAAGGGGTGGGACGTAATGGGTGAAAATTTTAGATTCATGCGAGTAGTATTTTTTTGTGTTCATTTATACATAAATAACACTAAACAATCAAACATTTTGAAAATTTTGCAAAATTCAGAAGGGGTGGGACGTAATGGGTGAAAATTTTAGATTCATGCGAGTAGTATTTTTTTGTGTTCATTTATACATAAATAACACTAAACAATCAAACATTTTGAAAATTTTGCAAAATTCAGAAGGGGTGGGACGTAATGGGTGAAAATTTTAGATTCATGCGAGTAGTATTTTTTTGTGTTCATTTATACATAAATAACACTAAACAATCAAACATTTTGAAAATTTTGCAAAATTCAGAAGCGGTGGGACGTAATGGGTGAAAATTTTAGATTCATGCGAGTAGTATTTTTTTGTGTTCATTTATACATAAATAACACTAAACAATCAAACATTTTGAAAATTTTGCAAAATTCAGAAGGAGTGGGACGTAATGGGTGAAAATTTCAGATTCATGCGAGTAGTATTTTTTTGTGTTCATTTATACATAAATAACACTAAACAATCAAACATTTTGAAAATTTTGCAAAATTCAGAAGGGGTGGGACGTAATGGGTGAAAATTTTAGATTCATGCGAGTAGTATTTTTTTGTGTTCATTTATACATAAATAACACTAAACAATCAAACATTTTGAAAATTTTACAAAATTCAGAAGGGGTGGGACATAATGGGTGAACATTTCAGATTCATGCGAGTAGTATTTTTTTGTGTTCATTTATACATAAATAACACTAAACAATCAAACATTTTGAAAATTTTGCAAAATTCAGAAGGGGTGGGACGTAATGGGTGAAAATTTCAGATTCATGCGAATAGTATTTTTTTGTGTTCATTTATACATAAATAACACTAAACAATCAAACATTTTGAAAATTTTACAAAATTCAGAAGGGGTGGGACATAATGGGTTAAAATTTCAGATTCATGCGAGTAGTATTTTTTTTGTTCATTTATACATAAATAACACTAAACAATCAAACATTTTGAAAATTTTGCAAAATTCAGAAGGGGTGGGACGTAATGGGTGAAAATTTCAGATTCATGCGAGTAGTATTTTTTTGTGTTCATTTATACATAAATAACACTAAACAATCAAACATTTTGAAAATTTTGCAAAATTCAGAAGGGGTGGGACGTAATGGGTGAAAATTTCAGATTCATGCGAGTAGTATTTTTTTGTGTTCATTTATACATAAATAACACTAAACAATCAAACATTTTGAAAATTTTGCAAAATTCAGAAGGGGTGGGACGTAATGGGTGAAAATTTCAGATTCATGCGAGTAGTATTTTTTTGTGTTCATTTATACATAAATAACACTAAACAATCAAACATTTTGAAAATTTTGCAAAATTCAGAAGGGGTGGGACGTAATGGGTGAACATTTCAGATTCATGCGAGTAGTATTTTTTTGTGTTCATTTATACATAAATAACACTAAACAATCAAACCTTTTGAAAATTTTGAAAAATTCAGAAGGGGTGGGACGTAATGGGTGAAAATTTCAGATTCATGCGAGTAGTATTTTTTTGTGTTCATTTATACATAAATAACACTAAACAATCAAACCTTTTGAAAATTTTGAAAAATTCAGAAGGGGTGGGACGTAATGGGTGAAAATTTCAGATTCATGCGAGTAGTATTTTTTTGTGTTCATTTATACATAAATAACACTAAACAATCAAACATTTTGAAAATTTTGCAAAATTCAGAAGGGGTGGGACGTAATGGGTGAACATTTCAGATTCATGCGAGTAGTATTTTTTTGTGTTCATTTATACATAAATAACACTAAACAATCAAACCTTTTGAAAATTTTGAAAAATTCAGAAGGGGTGGGACGTAATGGGTGAAAATTTCAGATTCATGCGAGTAGTATTTTTTTGTGTTCATTTATACATAAATAACACTAAACAATCAAACCTTTTGAAAATTTTGAAAAATTCAGAAGGGGTGGGACGTAATGGGTGAAAATTTCAGATTCATGCGAGTAGTATTTTTTTGTGTTCATTTATACATAAATAACACTAAACAATCAAACCTTTTGAAAATTTTGAAAAATTCAGAAGGAGTGGGACGTAATGGGTGAAAATTTCAGATTCATGCGAGTAGTATTTTTTTGTGTTCATTTATACATAAATAACACTAAACAATCAAACATTTTGAAAATTTTGCAAAATTCAGAAGGGGTGGGACGTAATGGGTGAAAATTTCAGATTCATGCGAGTAGTATTTTTTTGTGTTCATTTATACATAAATAACACTAAACAATCAAACCTTTTGAAAATTTTGAAAAATTCAGAAGGAGTGAGACGTAATGGGTGAAAATTTCAGATTCATGCGAGTAGTATTTTTTTGTGTTCATTTATACATAAATAACACTAAACAATCAAACCTTTTGAAAATTTTGAAAAATTCAGAAGGAGTGGGACGTAATGGGTGAAAATTTCAGATTCATGCGAGTAGTATTTTTTTGTGTTCATTTATACATAAATAACACTAAACAATCAAACCTTTTGAAAATTTTGAAAAATTCAGAAGGAGTGGGACGTAATGGGTGAAAATTTCAGATTCATGCGAGTAGTATTTTTTTGTGTTCATTTATACATAAATAACACTAAACAATCAAACCTTTTGAAAATTTTGAAAAATTCAAAAGGGGTGGGACATAATGGGTGAACATTTCAGATTCATGCGAGTAGTATTTTTTTGTGTTCATTTATACATAAATAACACTAAACAATCAAACATTTTGAAAATTTTGCAAAATTCAGAAGGGGTGGGACGTAATGGGTGAAAATTTCAGATTCATGCGAATAGTATTTTTTTGTGTTCATTTATACATAAATAACACTAAACAATCAAACATTTTGAAAATTTTACAAAATTCAGAAGGGGTGGGACATAATGGGTTAAAATTTCAGATTCATGCGAGTAGTATTTTTTTTTGTTCATTTATACATAAATAACACTAAACAATCAAACATTTTGAAAATTTTGCAAAATTCAGAAGGAGTGGGACGTAATGGGTGAAAATTTTAGATTCATGCGAGTAGTATTTTTTTGTGTTCATTTATACATAAATAACACTAAACAATCAAACATTTTGAAAATTTTTCAAAATTCAGAAGGGGTGGGACGTAATGGGTGAACATTTCAGATTCATGCGAGTAGTATTTTTTTGTGTTCATTTATACATAAATAACACTAAACAATCAAACCTTTTGAAAATTTTGAAAAATTCAGAAGGGGTGGGACGTAATGGGTGAAAATTTCAGATTCATGCGAGTAGTATTTTTTTGTGTTCATTTATACATAAATAACACTAAACAATCAAACCTTTTGAAAATTTTGAAAAATTCAGAAGGGGTGGGACGTAATGGGTGAAAATTTCAGATTCATGCGAGTAGTATTTTTTTGTGTTCATTTATACATAAATAACACTAAACAATCAAACATTTTGAAAATTTTGCAAAATTCAGAAGGGGTGGGACGTAATGGGTGAACATTTCAGATTCATGCGAGTAGTATTTTTTTGTGTTCATTTATACATAAATAACACTAAACAATCAAACCTTTTGAAAATTTTGAAAAATTCAGAAGGGGTGGGACGTAATGGGTGAAAATTTCAGATTCATGCGAGTAGTATTTTTTTGTGTTCATTTATACATAAATAACACTAAACAATCAAACCTTTTGAAAATTTTGAAAAATTCAGAAGGGGTGGGACGTAATGGGTGAAAATTTCAGATTCATGCGAGTAGTATTTTTTTGTGTTCATTTATACATAAATAACACTAAACAATCAAACCTTTTGAAAATTTTGAAAAATTCAGAAGGAGTGGGACGTAATGGGTGAAAATTTCAGATTCATGCGAGTAGTATTTTTTTGTGTTCATTTATACATAAATAACACTAAACAATCAAACATTTTGAAAATTTTGCAAAATTCAGAAGGGGTGGGACGTAATGGGTGAAAATTTCAGATTCATGCGAGTAGTATTTTTTTGTGTTCATTTATACATAAATAACACTAAACAATCAAACCTTTTGAAAATTTTGAAAAATTCAGAAGGAGTGGGACGTAATGGGTGAAAATTTCAGATTCATGCGAGTAGTATTTTTTTGTGTTCATTTATACATAAATAACACTAAACAATCAAACCTTTTGAAAATTTTGAAAAATTCAGAAGGAGTGGGACGTAATGGGTGAAAATTTCAGATTCATGCGAGTAGTATTTTTTTGTGTTCATTTATACATAAATAACACTAAACAATCAAACCTTTTGAAAATTTTGAAAAATTCAGAAGGAGTGGGACGTAATGGGTGAAAATTTCAGATTCATGCGAGTAGTATTTTTTTGTGTTCATTTATACATAAATAACACTAAACAATCAAACCTTTTGAAAATTTTGAAAAATTCAAAAGGGGTGGGACATAATGGGTGAACATTTCAGATTCATGCGAGTAGTATTTTTTTGTGTTCATTTATACATAAATAACACTAAACAATCAAACATTTTGAAAATTTTGCAAAATTCAGAAGGGGTGGGACGTAATGGGTGAAAATTTCAGATTCATGCGAATAGTATTTTTTTGTGTTCATTTATACATAAATAACACTAAACAATCAAACATTTTGAAAATTTTACAAAATTCAGAAGGGGTGGGACATAATGGGTTAAAATTTCAGATTCATGCGAGTAGTATTTTTTTGTGTTCATTTATACATAAATAACACTAAACAATCAAACATTTTGAAAATTTTGCAAAATTCAGAAGGGGTGGGACGTAATGGGTGAAAATTTTAGATTCATGCGAGTAGTATTTTTTTGTGTTCATTTATACATAAATAACACTAAACAATCAAACATTTTGAAAATTTTGCAAAATTCAGAAGGGGTGGGACGTAATGGGTGAAAATTTTAGATTCATGCGAGTAGTATTTTTTTGTGTTCATTTATACATAAATAACACTAAACAATCAAACATTTTGAAAATTTTACAAAATTCAGAAGGGGTGGGACATAATGGGTGAACATTTCAGATTCATGCGAGTAGTATTTTTTTGTGTTCATTTATACATAAATAACACTAAACAATCAAACATTTTGAAAATTTTGCAAAATTCAGAAGGGGTGGGACGTAATGGGTGAAAATTTCAGATTCATGCGAATAGTATTTTTTTGTGTTCATTTATACATAAATAACACTAAACAATCAAACATTTTGAAAATTTTACAAAATTCAGAAGGGGTGGGACATAATGGGTTAAAATTTCAGATTCATGCGAGTAGTATTTTTTTTGTTCATTTATACATAAATAACACTAAACAATCAAACATTTTGAAAATTTTGCAAAATTCAGAAGGGGTGGGACGTAATGGGTGAAAATTTTAGATTCATGCGAGTAGTATTTTTTTGTGTTCATTTATACATAAATAACACTAAACAATCAAACATTTTGAAAATTTTGCAAAATTCAGAAGCGGTGGGACGTAATGGGTGAAAATTTTAGATTCATGCGAGTAGTATTTTTTTGTGTTCATTTATACATAAATAACACTAAACAATCAAACATTTTGAAAATTTTGCAAAATTCAGAAGGAGTGGGACGTAATGGGTGAAAATTTCAGATTCATGCGAGTAGTATTTTTTTGTGTTCATTTATACATAAATAACACTAAACAATCAAACATTTTGAAAATTTTGCAAAATTCAGAAGGGGTGGGACGTAATGGGTGAAAATTTTAGATTCATGCGAGTAGTATTTTTTTGTGTTCATTTATACATAAATAACACTAAACAATCAAACATTTTGAAAATTTTACAAAATTCAGAAGGGGTGGGACATAATGGGTGAACATTTCAGATTCATGCGAGTAGTATTTTTTTGTGTTCATTTATACATAAATAACACTAAACAATCAAACATTTTGAAAATTTTGCAAAATTCAGAAGGGGTGGGACGTAATGGGTGAAAATTTCAGATTCATGCGAATAGTATTTTTTTGTGTTCATTTATACATAAATAACACTAAACAATCAAACATTTTGAAAATTTTACAAAATTCAGAAGGGGTGGGACATAATGGGTTAAAATTTCAGATTCATGCGAGTAGTATTTTTTTTGTTCATTTATACATAAATAACACTAAACAATCAAACATTTTGAAAATTTTGCAAAATTCAGAAGGGGTGGGACGTAATGGGTGAAAATTTCAGATTCATGCGAGTAGTATTTTTTTGTGTTCATTTATACATAAATAACACTAAACAATCAAACATTTTGAAAATTTTGCAAAATTCAGAAGGGGTGGGACGTAATGGGTGAAAATTTCAGATTCATGCGAGTAGTATTTTTTTGTGTTCATTTATACATAAATAACACTAAACAATCAAACATTTTGAAAATTTGGCAAAATTCAGAAGGGGTGGGACGTAATGGGTGAAAATTTCAGATTCATGCGAGTAGTATTTTTTTGTGTTCATTTATACATAAATAACACTAAACAATCCAACATTTTAAAAATTTTGCAAAATTCAGAAGGGGTGGGACGTAATGGGTGAAAATTTCAGATTCATGCGAGTAGTATTTTTTTGTGTTCATTTATACATAAATAACACTAAACAATCAAACATTTTGAAAATTTTGCAAAATTCAGAAGGGGTGGGACGTAATGGGTGAACATTTCAGATTCATGCGAGTAGTATTTTTTTGTGTTCATTTATACATAAATAACACTAAACAATCAAATATTTTGAAAATTTTGCAAAATTCAGAAGAGGAGGGACGTAATGGTTGAAAATTTCAGATTCATGCGAGTAGTATTGTTTTGTGTTCATTTATACATAAATAACACTAAACAATCAAACATTTTGAAAATTTTGCAAAATTCAGAAGGGGTGGGACGTAATGGGTGAAAATTTCAGATTCATGCGAGTAGTATTTTTTTGTGTTCATTTATACATAAATAACACTAAACAATCAAACATTTTGAAAATTTTGCAAAATTCAGAAGGGGTGGGACGTAATGGGTGAAAATTTCAGATTCATGCGAGTAGTATTTTTTTGTGTTCATTTATACATAAATAACACTAAACAATCAAACATTTTGAACATTTTGCAAAATTCAGAAGGGGTGGGACGTAATGGGTAAAAATTTCAGATTCATGCGAGTAGTATTTTTTTGTGTTCATTTATACATAAATAACACTAAACAATCAAACATTTTGAAAATTTTGCAAAATTCAGAAGAGGAGGGACGTAATGGTTGAAAATTTCAGATTCATGCGAGTAGTATTGTTTTGTGTTCATTTATACATAAATAACACTAAACAATCAAACATTTTGAAAATTTTGCAAAATTCAGAAGGGGTGGGACGTAATGGGTGAACATTTCAGATTCATGCGAGTAGTATTTTTTTGTGTTCATTTATACATAAATAACACTAAACAATCAAACATTTTGAAAATTTTGCAAAATTCAGAAGAGGAGGGACGTAATGGTTGAAAATTTCAGATTCATGCGAGTAGTATTGTTTTGTGTTCATTTATACATAAATAACACTAAACAATCAAACATTTTGAAAATTTTGCAAAATTCAGAAGGGGTGGGACGTAATGGGTGAACATTTCATATTCATGCGAGTAGTATTTTTTTGTGTTCATTTATACATAAATAACACTAAACAATCAAACATTTTGAAAATTTTGCAAAATTCAGAAGGGGTGCGACGTAATGGGTGAAAATTTCAGATTCATGCGAGTAGTATTTTTTTGTGTTCATTTATACATAAATAACACTAAACAATCCAACATTTTGAAAATTTTGCAAAATTCAGAAGGGGTGGGACGTAATGGGTGAAAATTTCAGATTCATGCGAGTAGTATTTTTTTGTGTTCATTTATACATAAATAACACTAAACAATCAAACATTTTGAAAATTTTGCAAAATTCAGAAGGGGTGGGACGTAATGGGTGAACATTTCAGATTCATGCGAGTAGTATTTTTTTGTGTTCATTTATACATAAATAACACTAAACAATCAAATATTTTGAAAATTTTGCAAAATTCAGAAGAGGAGGGACGTAATGGTTGAAAATTTCAGATTCATGCGAGTAGTATTGTTTTGTGTTCATTTATACATAAATAACACTAAACAATCAAACATTTTGAAAATTTTGCAAAATTCAGAAGGGGTGGGACGTAATGGGTGAAAATTTCAGATTCATGCGAGTAGTATTTTTTTGTGTTCATTTATACATAAATAACACTAAACAATCAAACATTTTGAAAATTTTGCAAAATTCAGAAGGGGTGGGACGTAATGGGTGAAAATTTCAGATTCATGCGAGTAGTATTTTTTTGTGTTCATTTATACATAAATAACACTAAACAATCAAATATTTTGAAAATTTTGCAAAATTCAGAAGAGGAGGGACGTAATGGTTGAAAATTTCAGATTCATGCGAGTAGTATTGTTTTGTGTTCATTTATACATAAATAACACTAAACAATCAAACATTTTGAAAATTTTGCAAAATTCAGAAGGGGTGGGACGTAATGGGTGAAAATTTCAGATTCATGCGAGTAGTATTTTTTTGTGTTCATTTATACATAAATAACACTAAACAATCAAACATTTTGAAAATTTTGCAAAATTCAGAAGGGGTGGGACGTAATGGGTGAAAATTTCAGATTCATGCGAGTAGTATTTTTTTGTGTTCATTTATACATAAATAACACTAAACAATCAAACATTTTGAAAATTTTGCAAAATTCAGAAGGGGTGCGACGTAATGGGTGAAAATTTCAGATTCATGCGAGTAGTATTTTTTTGTGTTCATTTATACATAAATAACACTAAACAATCCAACATTTTGAAAATTTTGCAAAATTCAGAAGGGGTGGGACGTAATGGGTGAAAATTTCAGATTCATGCGAGTAGTATTTTTTTGTGTTCATTTATACATAAATAACACTAAACAATCAAACATTTTGAAAATTTTGCAAAATTCAGAAGGGGTGGGACGTAATGGGTGAAAATTTCAGATTCATGCGAGTAGTATTTTTTTGTGTTCATTTATACATAAATAACACTAAACAATCAAACATTTTGAAAATTTTGCAAAATTCAGAAGGGGTGGGACGTAATGGGTGAACATTTCAGATTCATGCGAGTAGTATTTTTTTGTGTTCATTTATACATAAATAACACTAAACAATCAAACATTTTGAAAATTTTGCAAAATTCAGAAGGGGTGGGACGTAATGGGTGAAAATTTCAGATTCATGCGAGTAGTATTTTTTTGTGTTCATTTATACATAAATAACACTAAACAATCAAACATTTTGAAAATTTTGCAAAATTCAGAAGGGGTGGGACGTAATGGGTGAAAATTTCAGATTCATGCGAGTAGTATTTTTTTGTGTTCATTTATACATAAATAACACTAAACAATCAAACATTTTGAAAATTTTGCAAAATTCAGAAGGGGTGGGACGTAATGGATGAAAATTTCAGATTCATGCGAGTAGTATTTTTTTGTGTTCATTTATACATAAATAACACTAAACAATCAAACATTTTGAAAATTTTGCAAAATTCAGAAGGGGTGGGACGTAATGGGTGAACATTTCAGATTCATGCGAGTAGTATTATTTTGTGTTCATTTATACATAAATAACACTAAACAAACAAATATTTTGAAAATTTTGCAAAATTCAGAAGAGGAGGCACGTAATGGTTGAAAATTTCAGATTCATGCGAGTAGTATTGTTTTGTGTTCATTTATACATAAATAACACTAAACAATCAAACATTTTGAAAATTTTGCAAAATTCAGAAGGGGTGGGACGTAATGGGTGAACATTTCATATTCATGCGAGTAGTATTTTTTTGTGTTCATTTATACATAAATAACACTAAACAATCAAACATTTTGAAAATTTTGCAAAATTCAGAAGGGGTGCGACGTAATGGGTGAAAATTTCAGATTCATGCGAGTAGTATTTTTTTGTGTTCATTTATACATAAATAACACTAAACAATCCAACATTTTGAAAATTTTGCAAAATTCAGAAGGGGTGGGACGTAATGGGTGAAAATTTCAGATTCATGCGAGTAGTATTTTTTTGTGTTCATTTATACATAAATAACACTAAACAATCAAACATTTTGAAAATTTTGCAAAATTCAGAAGGGGTGGGACGTAATGGGTGAACATTTCAGATTCATGCGAGTAGTATTTTTTTGTGTTCATTTATACATAAATAACACTAAACAATCAAATATTTTGAAAATTTTGCAAAATTCAGAAGAGGAGGGACGTAATGGTTGAAAATTTCAGATTCATGCGAGTAGTATTGTTTTGTGTTCATTTATACATAAATAACACTAAACAATCAAACATTTTGAAAATTTTGCAAAATTCAGAAGGGGTGGGACGTAATGGGTGAAAATTTCAGATTCATGCGAGTAGTATTTTTTTGTGTTCATTTATACATAAATAACACTAAACAATCAAACATTTTGAAAATTTTGCAAAATTCAGAAGGGGTGGGACGTAATGGGTGAAAATTTCAGATTCATGCGAGTAGTATTTTTTTGTGTTCATTTATACATAAATAACACTAAACAATCAAATATTTTGAAAATTTTGCAAAATTCAGAAGAGGAGGGACGTAATGGTTGAAAATTTCAGATTCATGCGAGTAGTATTGTTTTGTGTTCATTTATACATAAATAACACTAAACAATCAAACATTTTGAAAATTTTGCAAAATTCAGAAGGGGTGGGACGTAATGGGTGAAAATTTCAGATTCATGCGAGTAGTATTTTTTTGTGTTCATTTATACATAAATAACACTAAACAATCAAACATTTTGAAAATTTTGCAAAATTCAGAAGGGGTGGGACGTAATGGGTGAAAATTTCAGATTCATGCGAGTAGTATTTTTTTGTGTTCATTTATACATAAATAACACTAAACAATCAAACATTTTGAAAATTTTGCAAAATTCAGAAGGGGTGCGACGTAATGGGTGAAAATTTCAGATTCATGCGAGTAGTATTTTTTTGTGTTCATTTATACATAAATAACACTAAACAATCCAACATTTTGAAAATTTTGCAAAATTCAGAAGGGGTGGGACGTAATGGGTGAAAATTTCAGATTCATGCGAGTAGTATTTTTTTGTGTTCATTTATACATAAATAACACTAAACAATCAAACATTTTGAAAATTTTGCAAAATTCAGAAGGGGTGGGACGTAATGGGTGAAAATTTCAGATTCATGCGAGTAGTATTTTTTTGTGTTCATTTATACATAAATAACACTAAACAATCAAACATTTTGAAAATTTTGCAAAATTCAGAAGGGGTGGGACGTAATGGGTGAACATTTCAGATTCATGCGAGTAGTATTTTTTTGTGTTCATTTATACATAAATAACACTAAACAATCAAACATTTTGAAAATTTTGCAAAATTCAGAAGGGGTGGGACGTAATGGGTGAAAATTTCAGATTCATGCGAGTAGTATTTTTTTGTGTTCATTTATACATAAATAACACTAAACAATCAAACATTTTGAAAATTTTGCAAAATTCAGAAGGGGTGGGACGTAATGGGTGAAAATTTCAGATTCATGCGAGTAGTATTTTTTTGTGTTCATTTATACATAAATAACACTAAACAATCAAACATTTTGAAAATTTTGCAAAATTCAGAAGGGGTGGGACGTAATGGATGAAAATTTCAGATTCATGCGAGTAGTATTTTTTTGTGTTCATTTATACATAAATAACACTAAACAATCAAACATTTTGAAAATTTTGCAAAATTCAGAAGGGGTGGGACGTAATGGGTGAACATTTCAGATTCATGCGAGTAGTATTATTTTGTGTTCATTTATACATAAATAACACTAAACAAACAAATATTTTGAAAATTTTGCAAAATTCAGAAGAGGAGGCACGTAATGGTTGAAAATTTCAGATTCATGCGAGTAGTATTGTTTTGTGTTCATTTATACATAAATAACACTAAACAATCAAACATTTTGAAAATTTTGCAAAATTCAGAAGGGGTGGGACGTAATGGGTGAAAATTTCAGATTCATGCGAGTAGTATTTTTTTGTGTTCATTTATACATAAATAACACTAAACAATCAAACATTTTGAAAATTTTGCAAAATTCAGAAGGGGTGGGACGTAATGGGTGAAAATTTCAGATTCATGCGAGTAGTATTTTTTTGTGTTCATTTATACATAAATAACACTAAACAATCAAACATTTTGAAAATTTTGCAAAATTCAGAAGGGGTGCGACGTAATGGGTGAAAATTTCAGATTCATGCGAGTAGTATTTTTTTGTGTTCATTTATACATAAATAACACTAAACAATCCAACATTTTGAAAATTTTGCAAAATTCAGAAGGGGTGGGACGTAATGGGTGAAAATTTCAGATTCATGCGAGTAGTATTTTTTTGTGTTCATTTATACATAAATAACACTAAACAATCAAACATTTTGAAAATTTTGCAAAATTCAGAAGGGGTGGGACGTAATGGGTGAAAATTTCAGATTCATGCGAGTAGTATTTTTTTGTGTTCATTTATACATAAATAACACTAAACAATCAAACATTTTGAAAATTTTGCAAAATTCAGAAGGGGTGGGACGTAATGGGTGAAAATTTCAGATTCATGCGAGTAGTATTTTTTTGTGTTCATTTATACATAAATAACACTAAACAATCAAACATTTTGAAAATTTTGCAAAATTCAGAAGGGGTGGGACGTAATGGGTGAAAATTTCAGATTCATGCGAGTAGTATTTTTTTGTGTTCATTTATACATAAATAACACTAAACAATCAAACATTTTGAAAATTTTGCAAAATTCAGAAGGTGCAGGCCAAAAATAGCCGCTAGGGCTCCACAGGATCAAAATCCATCATTTTTTGGTGAAAAAGTGGTTTCATGCGACATTGCAGGTCCTAAAACATCCTCAAAAGCTATGAATGGATATAGATGGTTAAATCTGATATAGTACTTTAATTTAGGACCATTCTCAGGCTGTGAAAGGGTTTTCATGAATGTAAAATAGCTAAAAACTATTGGCCTGCACCTTCTGAATTTTGCAAAATTTTCAAAATGTTTGATTGTTTAGTGTTATTTATGTATAAATGAACACAAAAAAATACTACTCGCATGAATCTGAAATTTTCACCCGTTACGTCCCACCCCTACTTATATTTATCTATATTCTATGTATGACATTCGTACATGCTTAAGTGGAAACGACATCAGCCCTAGTTAGATGGGAACGGTGGAGGTCTTGGACTGCCAAAAGTGTTCAAGTTGGTAAAGGATAGGCATCCAGCCGTAAAATTGCCTTAAATACAATGTCTAGTCGAAATACAGCAGGAAAAAAGAAAGGCAGTGCCAGTAGCACTAATGCTGCTGGTAATGTCTTGGGCTTCGTAGATCCCAGGATGCGTGGATCTTCAGGGCCTATGGATTCCATCAAGCCTTGCCAAAGACAGGAGTAGAGAGGAAGACTTAGATTTCGAGACTAGACAATCAGGCCCCACCCTCATCAGAGGATTTATTGTGGCCTGATTCAACAAATAAACCGGTTGATGATGATGATGATGATTTAATAATGTGAACCAGTCTAGTTCTCAAAGTTTGTCATCAATAGGTTTGAATATAACAAATCTATATTCGATTTTGACTAGCCATTTAATCCACAGGTGTAGAATCCTTTTGTTACGTCAACCATGACTGGGTAGAAGTCTTAAGTAATTCGTAATTGTATGCTACGCCCATGAATTAAATAAAGGGTTCTGTTCAAAATTCCATACAGATTCTTGAGTGCGACAAGATGCACCTGAAGGTCAGAGGTTACATTGGGCGAAACGGTATGAGAATAACATCCAAGCCGTAGTAGTCCAAATAAACCCAATAATACAAATTATAAATCTTGATCTAAAAAATTCAGAAACATGGATTGATTCTTTTATTAAATGTGATGGATCCCGACAAGATTTAAAAAAAAAAAAACGTTGATCCAATCATGAATGGAATTTATTATTCATTTTTATTATTTTCAGTTAGATACTGCAGTTTCATTTCTACAAAATCCCAAAGTTCAAGATGGACCCGTGACTCACAAGAAAGCTTTTTTAAGAAAGAAAGGTAAGTAGCAAAAATGACTCTTTAAAATATTTAAAAAAGCAGACAATATACGTGTCTAGTCTACAATTTCCTACGACAGGCGATACATGTATCACTAAGTACGAGATCTACCTATGTCTCATAGATGTTACAATATAAGTAGGGGTGGGATGTAATGGGTGAAAATTTCAGATTCATGCGAGTAGTATTTTTTTGTGTTCATTTATACATAAATAACACTAAACAATCAAACATTTTGAAAATTTTGCAAAATTCAGAAGGGGTGGGACGTAATGGGTGAACATTTCAGATTCATGCGAGTAGTATTTTTTTGTGTTCATTTATACATAAATAACACTAAACAATCCAACATTTTGAAAATTTTGCAAAATTCAGAAGGGGTGGGACGTAATGGGTGAAAATTTCAGATTCATGCGAGTAGTATTTTTTTGTGTTCATTTATACATAAATAACACTAAACAATCAAACATTTTGAAAATTTTGCAAAATTCAGAAGGGGTGGGACGTAATGGGTGAACATTTCAGATTCATGCGAGTAGTATTTTTTTGTGTTCATTTATACATAAATAACACTAAACAATCAAACATTTTGAAAATTTTGCAAAATTCAGAAGGGGTGGGACGTAATGGGTGAAAATTTCAGATTCATGCGAGTAGTATTTTTTTGTGTTCATTTATACATAAATAACACTAAACAATCAAACATTTTGAAAATTTTGACAAAATTCAGAAGGGGTGAGACGTAATGGGTGAAAATTTCAGATTCATGCGAGTAGTATTTTTTTGTGTACATTTATACATAAATAACACTAAACAATCAAACATTTTGAAAATTTTGCAAAATTCAGAAGGGGTGGGACGTAATGGGTGAAAATTTCAGATTCATGCGAGTAGTATTTTTTTGTGTTCATTTATACATAAATAACACTAAACAATCAAACATTTTGAAAATTTTGCAAAATTCAGAAGGGGTGGGACGTAATGGGTGAAAATTTCAGATTCATGCGAGTAGTATTTTTTTGTGTTCATTTATACATAAATAACACTAAACAATCAAACATTTTGAAAATTTTGCAAAATTCAGAAGGGGTGGGACGTAATGGATGAAAATTTCAGATTCATGCGAGTAGTATTTTTTTTGTGTTCATTTATACATAAATAACACTAAACAATCAAACATTTTGAAAATTTTGCAAAATTCAGAAGGGGTGGGACGTAATGGGTGAAAATTTCAGATTCATGCGAGTAGTATTTTTTTGTGTTCATTTATACATAAATAACACTAAACAATCAAACATTTTGAAAATTTTGCAAAATTCAGAAGGGGTGGGACGTAATGGGTGAAAATTTCAGATTCATGCGAGTAGTATTTTTTTGTGTTCATTTATACATAAATAACACTAAACAATCAAACATTTTGAAAATTTTGCAAAATTCAGAAGGGGTGGGACGTAATGGATGAAAATTTCAGATTCATGCGAGTAGTATTTTTTTGTGTTCATTTATACATAAATAACACTAAACAATCAAACATTTTGAAATTTTTGCAAAATTCAGAAGGTGCAGGCCACTAGTTTTTGGCTATTTTACATTCATGAAAACCCTTTCACAACCTGAAAATGGTCCTAAATTAAAGTACTATATCAGATTTAACCATCTATATCCATTCATAGCTTTTGAGGATGTTTTAGGACCTGCAATGTCGCATGAAACCACTTTTTCACCGAAAAATGATGGATTTTGAGTCCCGTGGAGCCCTAAAAACTAGTGACCCACCCCTTCTGAATTTTGCAAAATTTTCAAAATGTTTGATTGTTTAGTGTTATATATGTATAAATGAACACAAAAAATACTACCTAGGACCTGCAATGTCGCATGAAACCACTTTTTCACTGAAAAATGATGGATTTTGAGTCCCGTGGAGCCCTAACGGCTATTTTTGACCTGCACCTTCTGAATTTTGAATGTTATTTTACGCATTAACTTACACATACAGGGTCCGCCATTAGTAACTATATCATTTCATTTCAACATAAAGTAATCCTTTTATTATTATTTTTTTTAGTAATAGATTTTTAAGTAAAACTTTCTTTTAAAACCTTGTTTCTTTTTTAGGTTTGACAGAAGAAGAGATTTCTAATGTATTTCTCAGATCTGGAACGGTCGACCGTTCTCCTCAAGGCATGGTTTCTTATCCAGTGCTCCATCCTCAACCACTGCCGTATGGTAAGTAACTCCTGCTAGATACTCGCTCTCTGTTTAGGTTGAACGAATCACCAAAATTAGTATCATGAGAACAACCTCTGGTGCACTATGTTATGCAATATGCACATGAGCACAACCTCAGATGCACTATGTAAAACATGTTACACACTGTTACAAAAAATGCACATGAGCACAACCTCAGGTGCATTATGTTACACAATATTTTACACAATGTTACACAAAATACATATGAGCCCAATCTCAGATGCACTATCTTATACCTTTTTTTAATGCGATTTTTTTAATGCGATTTTTTTAATGCGATTTTTTTAATGCGATTTTTTTTAATGCTTTTTTTTTTAATGGTTTTTTTTTAATCCTATTTTTTTTATGCTATTTTTTGTAATGCTATTTTTTTAAATCCTATTTTTTTTAATGCTATTATTTTAATGCTATTTTTTGTAATGCTATTTTTTTAAATCCTATTTTTTTTAATGCTATTATTTTAATGCTATTTTTTTTAATCCTATTTTTTTTAATCCTATTTTTTTTAATCCTATTTTTTTTAATCCTATTTTTTTTAATGCTATTATTTTAATGCTATTATTTTAATGCTATTTTTTGTAATGCTATTTTTTTTAATCCTATTTTTTTTAATGCTATTTTTTTTAATGCTATTATTTTAATGCTATTTTTTTTAATGCTATTATTTTAATGCTATTATTTTAATGCTATTTTTTGTAATGCTATTTTTTTTAATCCTATTTTTTTTAATGCTATTTTTTTTAATGCTATTTTTTTTAATGCTATTATTTTAATGCTATTTTTTTTAATGCTATTATTTTAATGCTATTTTTTTTAATCCTATTTTTTTTAATGCTATTATTTTAATGCTATTTTTTTTAATGCTATTTTTTTTAATGCTATTTTTTTAATGCTATTTTTTTAATGCTATTTTTTAATGCTATTTTTTTAAATCCTATTTTTTTAAATCCTATTTTTTTTAATGCTATTATTTTAATGCTATTTTTTTTTAATGCTATTTTTTTAATGCTATTTTTTTAATGCTATTTTTTTAATGCTATTTTTTTTAATGCTATTATTTTAATGCTATTTTTTTAAATCCTATTTTTTTTAATGCTATTATTTTAATGCTATTTTTTTTAATGCTATTATTTTAATGCTATTTTTTTTTAATGCTATTTTTTTTAATGCTATTTTTTTAATGCTATTTTTTTAATGCTATTTTTTAATGCTATTTTTTTAAATCCTATTTTTTTTAATGCTATTTTTTTTTAATGCTATTTTTTTAATGCTATTTTTTTTAATGCTATTTTTTTTAATGCTATTATTTTAATGCTATTTTTTTTAATCCTATTTTTTTTAATGCTATTTTTTTAATGCTATTTTTTTTAATGCTATTTTTTTTAATGCTATTATTTTAATGCTATTTTTTTTAATCCTATTTTTTTTAATGCTATTATTTTAATGCTATTTTTTTTAATGCTATTTTTTTTAATGCTATTTTTTTAATGCTATTTTTTTAATGCTATTTTTTAATGCTATTTTTTTAAATCCTATTTTTTTTAATGCTATTATTTTAATGCTATTTTTTTTTAATGCTATTTTTTTAATGCTATTTTTTTAATGCTATTTTTTTTAATGCTATTTTTTTAATGCTATTTTTTTAATGCTATTTTTTTAATGCTATTTTTTTAATGCTATTTTTTAATGCTATTTTTTTAAATCCTATTTTTTTTAATGCTATTATTTTAATGCTATTTTTTTTTAATGCTATTTTTTTAAATCCTATTTTTTTTAATGCTATTTTTTTTTAATGCTATTTTTTTAATGCTATTTTTTTTAATGCTATTTTTTTTAATGCTATTATTTTAATGCTATTTTTTTTAATCCTATTTTTTTTAATGCTATTTTTTTAATGCTATTTTTTTTAATGCTATTTTTTTAAATCCTATTTTTTTTAATGCTATTTTTTTAAATCCTATTTTTTTTAATGCTATTTTTTTAATGCTATTTTTTTTAATGCTATTTTTTTTAATGCTATTATTTTAATGCTATTTTTTTTAATCCTATTTTTTTTAATGCTATTATTTTAATGCTATTTTTTTTAATGCTATTTTTTTTAATGCTATTTTTTTAATGCTATTTTTTTAATGCTATTTTTTAATGCTATTTTTTTAAATCCTATTTTTTTTAATGCTATTATTTTAATGCTATTTTTTTTTAATGCTATTTTTTTAATGCTATTTTTTTAATGCTATTTTTTTAATGCTATTTTTTTAATGCTATTTTTTTAATGCTATTTTTTTAATGCTATTTTTTTAATGCTATTTTTTAATGCTATTTTTTTAAATCCTATTTTTTTTAATGCTATTATTTTAATGCTATTTTTTTTTAATGCTATTTTTTTAATGCTATTTTTTTAATGCTATTTTTTTAATGCTATTTTTTTTAATGCTATTATTTTAATGCTATTTTTTTTAATCCTATTTTTTTTAATGCTATTATTTTAATGCTATTTTTTTTAATGCTATTATTTTAATGCTATTTTTTTTTAATGCTATTTTTTTTAATGCTATTTTTTTAATGCTATTTTTTTAATGCTATTTTTTAATGCTATTTTTTTAAATCCTATTTTTTTTAATGCTATTTTTTTTTAATGCTATTTTTTTTAATGCTATATTTTTTAATGCTATTTTTTTTAATGCTATTTTTTTTAATGCTATTTTTTTTAATGCTATTTTTTTTTTTTAAAGCTATTTTTTTTTTAATGCTATTTTCTTTTTAATGCTATTTTTTTTATCATCATTCAGTACCTGTAGTTACATCCTGGATGCGAATCCGAGAAACAATGGTCGCAGGAGTTTTGTTTTGGGGAATTTCAAAAGCAGCCCACAAATTTTACGCAGTAAGTATATATGTGTACTAACGTAAGTATATAATTGTATATATATGTACTAACGTAAGTATATATGTACTAACGTAAGTATATATGTACTAACGTAAGTAACGCAGTAAGTATATATGTACTAACGTAAGTATATAATTGTAATAATATTTATGAGCAAAAATATGCGACTGGAAAGAGCATTTAGCTGTTTGAAAGCAAATTTTTAGATGAGATAAAACTGGGATCAGATAAATAGGATAGGTGCAGTTGTTTGCGCAACTTTTCTTTAGGACGTAATATTATTGAACAACACGGTGCACAGACGAGTTATAGTTTTATGTAGGAGGAACAGAACAAAAGATAATACATTGGGTTGAGTCTACCATCAAGTAAAAGTAAAAGTGGTGCAATAAACAGCACCTAAGATGGGGTGGTATGGACGTAATATAGTGCCCTCACTTGAAGTAGGCATACAAAAAAATAACGTGAATGGAAAATATCACGTGTTGCGATAATGCAAAAACTAGTATTAGAAAAAATACTGAATTAATTGAAGTACAGAAAAATAAGTGCGCAAAATATTTCTTGAATGTGCTTCTTTATTTCAGGATTAAGTGGTTTCATGCTTTGTCTGGAGCGATTTTCATATAAAAAAATTGGTGCTTATTTACAATAGGGTCCCTGGAAAAAGTTATTTTCATGTAAAATCAGTATTTTGTACTTACTCAGGCATAGTTTCTCACTCACGGTATGCAAAAGAATTTTAAAATATCAAGTAGAACTTTAATTAGAACGATTTTTTCCATTTCCATAAGGGCGATGTACAACGTCTATTCGCCGACATTTTGGGTGTGAACGATCGATGGAATAGCCAAGGGCAATAAGCACCTACATTTTATTAATCTATAAAATTATATCGTGGAAAGTACCCCGGTGAAGAAATCAAAAATAATTATTTAATTTTCATTTTTTTTATTTAATAAATATATATTTTATTATTATTGCATATGTGTTTCTTTCTTTTTTAAATTCTAACAATAACAACGGAGTTATTGCCCTTGGCTATTCCATCGATCGCTCACACCCAAAATGTCGGCGAATAGACGTTGTACATCGCCCTTATGGAAATGGAAAAATCGTTCTAATTAAAGTTCTACTTGATATTTTTAAATTCTTTTTCGTGCCGTGAGAGATAAAATGTGACTGAGTAAGTACAAAATAATGCTTTTACATGAACACAATTAACTGCATCGGCCTATAAGTAAAATAGCACCGTTTTCTCTAAGCATTCCACCCAGCAATATGTCTCCACCCAGCAACACCAAGTAAATATAACTAGTCTCTATATAAAGTTACGTATGTGTATATGTTTTCATATTTGTATCTACAAGATTCACTCCTAAACTAATTAGCCGATCATTCTGAATTTGGAACACAGCTGCTATGCAGAAGGGGTCGTAATGTGGGCTATACTTAGTTAAATTTAGTCCTATACAAAGGGGGTACAAAGGGTGAAAATTCAGATACCTCATAATTTTGTGAAATAAGTATTAGACATCAAGTAATAAATATTCCCCAAATGTTAGTTTCTGTGATTTATTTTAAAGGGAGGTAAATAAAACCTCATTGCTTATCTAAACTTGTAGTTTGCAATTTATTGAGAAAGGCCAAACGCAAAGGGGGTAACTTTCTGCTTCTCGTAAAGTCGGTTCTACCTGAGGCTATTCTCTACCTCTACAAATCCACAATCAGACCATGTATGGAGTACTGTTGTCATATTTGGGCTGGTAGTTCTCTGTCCCATTTGAGGGTTCTTGATAAGGTGCAGAAACGTATCTGTAATTTGATTGGTTCTACCCTTTCTTCTTCTCTACAACCCCTCTCTCACAGACGTAATGTTGCTAGTCTCAGTCTTTTCTAGAAATACTATTATGGCATGTGTTCTTCGGAATTATGTGATCTATTCCCTGCTTCTTTTATTCCAGCTCGTTGGTCTAGTGGTCGCCATCAAATCGCTGTTTTGATACTTAATCGTAATACAGCTTCCTATTCCAGTAGCTTCTTTCCAAGAACTGCAGGCTTGTGAAACTCTCTTCCTGCTGACTGTTTTCCTCCTACCTATAATTTTGGTCTTTTTCAAGACTAAGGTCAATAGGCATCTCCTGTCTTTGCGATAATCATATTTGTTCTTGTTAGCTCCTTACATCAAGTGGCTTCATGCCTTGTCTGGAGCGATTTCTATAAAAGAATATATATATAATACAGCTTCCTATTCCAGTAGCTTCTTTCCAAGAACCGCAGACTTGTGGAACTCTCTTCCTGCTGACTGGTGTCCTCCTACCTATAACCTTGGTCTTTTTCAAGACTACAGTCAATAGGCATCTCCTGTCTTTGTGATAATCATATTTGTTCTGATTAGCTCTTTACATCAAGTGGCTTCATGCCTTGTCTGGAGCGATTTTCATAAAAAAATTTTTTAAATACAGGCCAAACGCAAAGTGGGATAACTCACCCACCTTATCAACTTGTGTCTAACACTTACTTCTCCTGGCAATTCTTAAATGTCTATGGTATGAATTTTACATGGGTAGACGCTTTGACTAACACCTTGTCTATTATTACATGTTTAACGAAGATATAAAGCTGTTAGAACGAGACTTTGTCTTTCAATTCTACAAGTTCAATGTGCTTTTTCGTTACACTTTTAATATATTTTTAATTGTTTTCTCTAAGCATTCCACCCAGCAATATGTCTCCACCCAGCAACACCAAGTAAATATAACTAGTCTCTATATAAAGTTACGTATGTGTATATGTTTTCATATTTGTATCTACAAGATTCACTCCTAAACTAATTAGCCGATCATTCTGAATTTTGGAACACAGCTGCTATGCAGAAGGGGTCGTAATGTGGGCTATACTTAGTTAAATTTAGTCCTATACAAAGGGGGTACAAAGGGTGAAAATTCAGATACCTCGTAATTTTGTGAAATAAGTATTAGACATCAAGTAATAAATATTTCCCAAATGTTAGTTTCTGTGATTTATTTTAAAGGGAGGTAAATAAAAACTCATTGCTTATCTAAACTTGTAGTTTTCAATTTATTGAGCAAAATATTTCTTGAATGTTCTTCTTTATTTCAGGATTATGTGTCTCCATATTTCGACATGAAGCGGCCCCAGGAAAGGCGTCTAGAGGTCATAGAGAACAGTGTGCTGGAAATGCAGAACAATTTAGTCGAGACTCTGAAGAAAGTTCAAGATGTGGTTGTCACTGTTCAACACCAACAGAAACAAATGCTTGTGTTAACGGAACAATTGTTGAAGAATATGGTAAGTCCTAAGATCTATATACCATTAATGTTACCTATCAGATGTCTGCGGTGTGTATAAATCATTATACACACCTGTCGATAACCCCAGATCGTCATCTGAACAATTTCACTCAAACGCAGAGGATTAATTCAAGTGGTAGATTTATTGGTTCAGACACAATGGACAATTATAGGAAACGAAAGAGAAATATACTTTAAGACATCGGCTACGACTGCATGAGAGAGAGAGAGAGGTAGATAGATAGATAGACAGCTTGGGCCGCACACTATTTCGTTAACCCGATCGTGTTGCCATTGCTCCCAGGTCCACTCTGGCCCGGAGTAGTAGTACTTGTAAGGGCTCCATCTATGGGTCAAATAAAACCTACTGGCGCTACCAAATCAGGCTGTCTGAAGTTATTGACTTCCTGACTCAAAATGCACCAAACATTGATGTTTTATTGTTTTTTTAGTATTTTTTGCAAAACTCAATCATGTTCTGTAAAATCCAAACAAAAAGAAAAATTTCCTTCCCTCCCCTCTTCTTCCCCTCTCCTCTTCTTCCCCTCTCCCTCTTCCTCCCTCTTTTCACTCAACCAAACACCATGAATAAATATTTGAAGATATAAAGAACTTGAAGCATAAAAAACCTTCACCAAAATGAACGGATTCAGCATTAAATGACCTGAAAAGGGTTGATATGCCGTAAAACAAAACAACCAAACCAAACACCATGATTAAACATTTGAAGTTATAAATAACTTGAAGCATAAAAACTTTCACCAAAATGACCAGATTCGGCATTAAATGACCCGAAAAGGGTTGATATGCCACAAAACAACCAAATGATACACCATGAATAAATATTTTAAGATATAAAGAACTTGAAGCATAAAAAACCTTCACCAAAATGACCGGATTCAGCATTAAATGACCTGAAAAGGGTTGATATGCCATAAAACAAAACACCATGAATAAATATTTGAACATATAAAGAACTTGAAGCATAAAAAACCTTCACCAAAATGAACGGATTCAGCATTAAATAACCCGAAAAGGGTTGATATGCCGTAAAACAAAACAACCAAACCAAACACCATGAATAAATATTTGAACATATAAAGAACTTGAAGCATAAAAAACCTTCACAAAAATGAACGGATTCAGCATTAAATAACCCGAAAAGGGTTGATATGCCGTAAAACAAAACAACCAAACCAAACACCATGAATAAATATTTGAACATATAAAGAACTTGAAGCATAAAAAACCTTCACAAAAATGAACGGATTCAGCATTAAATAACCCGAAAAGGGTTGATATGCCGTAAAACAAAACAACCAAACCAAACACCATGAATAAATATTTTAAGATATAAAGAACTTGAAGCATAAAAAACCTTCACCAAAATGACCGGATTCAGCATTAAATGACCTGAAAAGGGTTGATATGCCGTAAAACAAAACAACCAAACCAAACACCATGAATAAATATTTGAACATATAAAGAACTTGAAGCATAAAAAACCTTCACAAAAATGAACGGATTCAGCATTAAATAACCCGAAAAGGGTTGATATGTCGTAAAACAAAACAACCAAACCAAACACCATGATTAAACATTTGAAGTTATAAATAACTTGAAGCATAAAAAACCTTCACCAAAATGAACGGATTCAGCATTAAATAACCCGAAAAGGGTTGATATGCCGTAAAACAAAACAACCAAACCAAACACCATGAATAAATATTTGAACATATAAAGAACTTGAAGCATAAAAAACCTTCACAAAAATGAACGGATTCAGCATTAAATAACCCGAAAAGGGTTGATATGTCGTAAAACAAAACAACCAAACCAAACACCATGATTAAACATTTGAAGTTATAAATAACTTGAAGCATAAAAAACCTTCACAAAAATGAACGGATTCAGCATTAAATAACCCGAAAAGGGTTGATATGCCGTAAAACAAAACAACCAAACCAAACACCATGATTAAACATTTGAAGTTATAAATAACTTGAAGCATAAAAAACCTTCACAAAAATGAACGGATTCAGCATTAAATAACCCGAAAAGGGTTGATATGCCGTAAAACAAAACAACCAAACCAAACACCATGAATAAATATTTGAACATATAAAGAACTTGAAGCATAAAAAACCTTCACAAAAATGAACGGATTCAGCATTAAATAACCCGAAAAGGGTTGATATGCCGTAAAACAAAACAACCAAACCAAACACCATGAATAAATATTTGAACATATAAAGAACTTGAAGCATAAAAAACCTTCACAAAAATGAACGGATTCAGCATTAAATAACCCGAAAAGGGTTGATATGCCGTAAAACAAAACAACCAAACCAAACACCATGAATAAATATTTTAAGATATAAAGAACTTGAAGCATAAAAAACCTTCACCAAAATGACCGGATTCAGCATTAAATGACCTGAAAAGGGTTGATATGCCGTAAAACAAAACAACCAAACCAAACACCATGAATAAATATTTGAACATATAAAGAACTTGAAGCATAAAAAACCTTCACAAAAATGAACGGATTCGGCATTAAATAACCCGAAAAGGGTTGATATGCCGTAAAACAAAACAACCAAACCAAACACCATGAATAAATATTTGAACATATAAAGAACTTGAAGCATAAAAAACCTTCACAAAAATGAACGGATTCAGCATTAAATAACCCGAAAAGGGTTGATATGCCGTAAAACACCATGAATAAATATTTTAAGAACCAAATAGGTAGATATATATATATTTAGAGAAATTTAAGAACCAAACAACCACTTCATGACACTTTAAAATTTGAAAATAATTTTGAAATTTTTCAATTGTTTTTTTTGATTAAACGTGGATTATAATTCCATGGTTAAAGTCAAGTATTATGTTCAATTGTGCTTCTAAATAAAAGGAAAAGGAAGGGGGGGATATTTTATAAAACAGAGAACCCCAAATGGGTTGATATGCCATAGACAAACCTAAGTAACAATATTAAATTCATCATAAAGACACTATCATCACAACGTTTCGGCCGATGTAACCTCCGGCCTTCTTCAGGTGTATCTCTTCGAACTCAGGAATATTTCTGTCAAACTCGGGAATCTGGACGGAATTTCGAACGGAATCCTTTATTTAATCCACGGTGGTAGCATGCTCTTGTTCCGTTCGAAATTCCGTCCAGATTCCCGAGTTCGACAGAAATATTCCCGAGTTCGAAGAGATACACCTGAAGAAGGCCGGAGGTTACAGCGGCCGAAACGTTGTGATGATAACACTTAAGATGAGAAATGTAGTCTGAATAACCAAAATTATACAAATTATCTTCATACTCTTTTAATGTCTCATGTTTACAGCCGAATTCAGGTACCATTTCTAACCCTAACCGTTTTTCTTTTTTTTCTTCTTCAGCCGAATTCAGGTTCGATGTCTTCGCACCACAACGATCAAGCAGCAAATGAAATCAAAACCGAATTGAATTCCATCAAAGGACTTTTACTCAGCAGGTAACAACATTTTTTCGGAATTATGTGATCTATTCCCTGCTTCTTTTGTTCCAGCTCGTTTGACTCGTTGGTCTAGTGGTCTCCATCAATCCGCTGTTTTGATACCTCATTGTAATACAGCTTCCTATTTCAGTAGCTTTTTTTCCAAGAACCGCAGATTTGTGGAACTCTCTTCCTGCTGACTGTTTTCCTCGAATAGAATTCCATCAAATGGCTTTTACTCAGCAGGTAACAACATTTTGACTGGTTTCATTTAATCCAGTCAAGACTCGGCTTGTGTCTTTCAATCGTAGGCGTGTCCCTTTTCTTCCTGAGATTCTCATAGATGGCTTTGCTCTTGAGGAGAAATCGACTCTGAAACTTCTTGGTCTTTCTCTCTTATCAAATCTTTCTTGGAGTCCATACATTAGATCCATTGCTCTTTCTGCTTCTCGTAAAGTCGGTTCTCTCCATCGCTCCAAACACTTTCTCACACCTGAGGCTATTCTCTATTTCTACAAATCCACAATCAGACCATGTATGGAGTACTGTTGTCATATTTGGGCTGGCGAATCGGTGTCCCATTTGAGGGTTCTTGATAAGGTGCAGAAACGTATCTAATTTGATTGGCCCTACCTTTTCTTCTTCTCTACACCCTCTTTCTCACAGACGTGATGTTGCTAGTCTCAGTCTTTTCTATAAATATTATTATGGCATGTGTTCTTCAGAATTATGTGATCTATTCCCTGCTTCTTTTGTTCCAGCTCGTTTGACTCATTGGTCTAGTGGTCTCCATCAATCCGCTGTTTTGATACCTCATTGTAATACAGCTTCCTATTTCAGTAGCTTTTTTTCCAAGAACCGCAGATTTGTGAAACTCTCTTCCTGCTGACTGTTTTCCTCCTACCTATAACCTTTGTCTTTTCAAGAGGCATCTCCTTGTCAATAGGCATTTTCTGTCTTTGCAATAATCATATTTGTATTTGTTAGCTACTTACATCAAGTGGCTTCATGTCTTGTCTCGTGCGATTTCTATTTCTGACTGGTGTCCTCCTACCTTTAATTTTTGTATTTTAATTAAAAACAAATCTTTTCAATATATGTAATTGTGTACCCCACGTCTCAGCTAAGTTAGTGACGTCACCAATTTGTCCGATACTGCTTGGGAAAGTTGTCGCTCCGATGAAGGGCACAGATGTCGAAAGGCCTGATCCAGCGATTACTCACTCTCACACTGTGTTTGATAGATCAGTGGGTAATTATCCGGATTGGGTCAGCAATTCGGTACCGCTGCAAAGCGAAGGGTCATTTCAAGCAGAACAAATAAAATAATTAAAAAAAAAAAAAGTCATCAACAACTTTTTTAATTTTTTATTTTTAGAAGAATAATTATTTGGTAACGAGAAAAGTAAACAAAAGAAAACTTGTATAATTTCAAGTCAAGAACTCTGTGTTTTCGGACCGACGCTCTAATTGTTAATCGACGATCTTTAGTTAGTTTGTCGAGACTGTCTAAGTCTGGGGGGAAAGGGGGGGGCGGTCTGTCTCAGAGCGACGTGGATTCGGTGGGCGAGCAGAATCGAGTCTTCTCCAACTCCATGTCTCTGACCGGCAAAGCCCCAACACCAGGTTTGAGGGGGGGGAGGTATGTCTCTCATCAACATAATTCAAGGGCAGATAATCACGCGGTTAAATATGGAGGATATAATTTATTTATGTATTGATGTTAGGAAATCTATTGATTTTTTTTTTTACAATCTCAGCGGCTAATTGCAGGAATAAGCATATGTACATGTGGAACAGAAACGAAAATGGTTAACGCCAATTGTGACGATGGTTTAATTTGGCGCTATTCCAAATACACGTGCCGTCAGAAAGTGTCCATTAGACATGGCAGTTTTTTTTTTTTTCACACTCACAAATTGCATGATTATCTGCCCTTGAATTATGTTCAATGAAAGAAAATGGAGGCATACTCATCGAAGCGATTGCTATGATACGTAAAATGGTAAAATACTTGTAATTAAAGTTCTAGCAGATAATTTTTTCTACTTTTTTCAACATTGAACAACAAAATACCACTGAGTAAGTACATAATATTGTTATCATAAATAAATAATTTTTTCTACTTTTTTCAACATTGAACAATAAAATACCACTGAGTAAGTACATAATATTGTTATCATAAATAAATAATTTTTTCTACTTTTTTCAACATTGAACAATAAAATACCACTGAGTAAGTACATAATATTGTTATCATAAATAAATAATTTTTTCTACTTTTTTCAACATTGAACAATAAAATACCACTGAGTAAGTACATAATATTGTTATCATAAATAAATAATTTTTTCTACTTTTTTCAACATTGAACAATAAAATACCACTGAGTAAGTACATAATATTGTTATCATAAATAAATAATTTTTTCTACTTTTTTCAACATTGAACAATAAAATACCACTGAGTAAGTACATAATATTGTTATCATAAATAAATAATTTTTTCTACTTTTTTCAACATTGAACAATAAAATACCACTGAGTAAGTACATAATATTGTTTTCATAAATAAATAATTTTTTCGTATGGCCGTCGCACTGGACCAGCAGCGAATTCTCTCCCTGCTTCCTGTTTCAAAGATTGTACCAACATACAGAAATTTAAATGTAATGTGAACAACTATCTTGGTACACAACATGCAGAAATTTAAATGTAATGTGAACAAACATCTTGCTGCCCAACATGCAGACATTTAAATGTAATGTGAACAAACATCTTGCTGCTCAACATACAGAAATTTAAATGTAATGTGAACAAACATCTTTCTGCTCAACATACAGAAATTTAAATGTAATGTGAACAAACATCTTTCTGCTCAACATACAGAAATTTAAATGTAATGTGAACAAACATCTTTCTGCTCAACATACAGTAATTTAAATGTAATGTGAACAAACATCTTTCTGCTCAACATACAGTAATTTAAATGTAATGTGAACAAACATCTTTCTGCTCAACATACAGAAATTTAAATGTAATGTGAACAAACATCTTTCTGCACAACTTTCTACTTGGTATGGCCCCCTGTGAATTTGACCCCTAATAGTGGCCACTTACGTCTCAGTAGCAATATGCCCCCTTGTTTGGGGGGAATAAAAATAAAAAACAAAAAATTTTTTTTAACGATACAGAAAACCCCAATTTGCTTTAACTAATTTATTCTTTGTTTGTTTAGGAAGCAGTTCCCAAATGTACCAATCAGTACTACGAGTCTTCCCACTTGGCAGTTAAACGCTTCGACGGCTGCTGCTGCTGCACAATCTTCCGAGGCAGAAACCAAGGCCGACAAGAATCCCGAAAGTGAGAACGGCATGCTTCATTCGTCCGCGAAACAAATCGTGGCTGACGTTGGAGAAACATCCAATCTGGAAACGACGATAAGTATTGAAGATAACAAAGAAGTAGACAATCTTTTTGTCAACGGGGCTGAAGGCGGAGAACCGAGTGATCTGCAGGAAGCACAACACAGCAAGCAGGGATCCAAAAAATCCAAGACAAAAAAGGAAGAAACAAAAAAAAGAAATAACTTAAATGGCTTTTCAACAGACCAAGTTGACAAATCACATGTCATTTAAACTCATTTTTACCCCCCCCCCCCCTACTTATCTTAATTCCTTCTCTCGAATAATTCCATTCTTTTTTCTCCCTTATTCTCCCCTCACCGATAATTATTTTGGATTATTCAGACTACTATTCTCATCTTAGTTGTTACCAGCAATATTTACCATGCGTTGTCCGTGTGGAGACATATTGCTAGTCGGAAATAATTTCAAATATAGTCATGTTTAAAATTTTTGCCTTCAAAGAAAAGTTAGAAATAACATTTACAATATGAGGTCAAGTAATAAAAAAAAAAAAATGAGGCAGCTATAAAATAGATTTAACGAATTGAAAGAATTGGATTATTTGGACCACCGTTCTCATCTTGGATGTTATTCTCACTTAACTCTTACTTAACACTTTGTCTGTTATGCCACATGTCCTTGCGAGTTCGACAAGATGCACTTGAAGAAGTCAGAGGTTACATCGGCTGAGACGTTGTGAGAATAACATCCAAGATGAGAACAGTAGTCCGAATAATCCAAATAATACAAATTATCAATCCTCATCTAAACAATTCAGAACATACTATCAAATAGGTAAAAGAAGCACCCGAAGAAAGTGTGAGGTTACATCGGCCAAAACGTTGTAAGAATAACATCCAAGATGAGAACAGTAGTCCGAATAATCCAAATAATACAAATTATCAATCCTCATCTAAAAAATTCCCAAATAGATATATTACTAGTCGGAAATAATTTCAAATATAGTCATGTTTAAAATTTTTGCCTTCAAAGAAAAGTTAGAAATAACATTTACAATATGAGGTCAAGTAATAAAAAAAAAAATGAGGCAGCTATAAAATAGATTTAACGAATTGAAAGAATTGGATTATTTGGACCACCGTTCTCATCTTGGATGTTATTCTCACTTAACTCTTACTTAACACTTTGTCTGTTATGCCACATGTCCTTGCGAGTTCGACAAGATGCACTTGAAGAAGTCAGAGGTTACATCGACTGAACGTTGTGAGAATTACATCCAAGATGAGAACAGTAGTCCGAATAATCCAAATAATACAAATTATCAATCCTCCTCTCAAAAATTCCGAAATAGATATATTACTAGTCGGAAATAATTTCAAATATAGTCATGTTTAAAATTTTTGCCCTCAAAGAAAAGTTAGAAATAACATTTACAATATGAGGTCAAGTAATAAAAATAAAAAAATGAGGCAGCTATAAAATAGATTTAACGAATTGAAAGAAATTCGTTTTCATTTAATTATTTTAAATCTTAAAAATACCAATAAAAATAATTATTCAAATGTTTAAATCGTTTTTTTGAATCCATTCTTCACCGAGACATTCTTTGTTTGATTTAATGTTTGTTTCATAAAATGAAGAAAATTCATTTAAAAGAACTTATTTCATCTCTTTTTTAAAGATATTTCACCCCAAACAAAGCAGGCCGCCACTGTAGACGTAGGGTGTAGGTTTTTGGTGTCAGCCTAAGTTGGGAGCTGTACAGCGAGATGTCTGTTTACATTAGTTTTAAACCTCTGCATGTCGGTACAGTCGGGGAAACAAGGAGCAGGGAGGGAGTTCCAGAGGTGGGCAGAACGAGGAAAGAAGCTATTGGAGTAGAAAGCTCTCCTGCATCTGGGGACCTCCACAGTGAATGGATGGGACCTTGCTGATTATCGGGTTGTTCTAGTGTATTTGCGTCGAGGGGGGCACTAGAGCAGCAAGTTCATTGGAGCACATTCCATTGAAGTATTTGTAAAACGAGCACAAGGATGCTACACTGCGGCGATCGGGCAGAGGCTGGAGCTTGGTGGATAGTGAGGGACCTATTAAGTTGGCGACTATTTTTTGGACCTTGTCTAAGAGAGACTAGTAGATGATGCACCAGCCCAAATGTGACAACAATACTCCATGCATGGTCAGATGGTGGCTTTGTAGAGATACAGGATAATGTCAGGTGTGAGAAGTTTTCTAGCACGGTCGAGGGAACCCACCTTCTTTGCAGCAGCCTTGGCAATGTCTTCAATGTATTTGTTCCAATTCATGTTACCTGTGAAGGTTAGGCCGAGGAGTTTGAATGTTGAACTCTCAGGTAGGGTGTTATTTGCCATGACAATCGGTGGTTGGAGAGGTTTCTTGTAGTTATTGAAGGAAAAGAGCTTTGTCTTTGCAGCATTAAAAGTTAGCATCCATTTATGGCCCCAATCCACGACAGCCTGGAGGTCATTTTCTAAGGATTCAGCCATTGCCTAGTATATTTCAGTTATTTTATGGACCTAACCGATAATTTGTCCTAGTGACCTCAGATGGAATTGAATGAAAATTTAAATGATATCTTTAGATACTGTGAAAAATTTGACCCTAATTGAAACATTTGAATGATCTGTTAACATTGATTTCTATAACACAAACATTGACATTGAGATATTCACAATGTTTCAGCCAATGTAACCTCTGACCTACTCGATTGTATATTTGGCTAAGATCAAAGTGTAGTATCTGTTCCGATGGATACTGCACCCCCATAGACTGGTATTGTCTTGGCCTTCGGGGCTTGATTTACGCCGGTCTATGGGTCTGTCCTGTGCAGTTCTAGGAGGTCCACCCTCCCAGGCTTCGCCTCCGTTCTTTGGGGAGGAGTAAGTTTATTGCTTACTGCCCGAGGCGCCCCTACCGGGGAATGCCGACGAGGCTGCCCAGGCAATTTTTAAACCCCACTTTCCAGACCCGACCTTGGGTCACATCTTACTTGTGGGAGTAAGATAAAAACTGGCCTTGTGCCTAATTCCTGGAGAGGAGTAAATCAATACTCGATTGTATATTTTTTAACTCGGGCAAAACCTGTACAGAATTTCAAATTGAACCTTTTATAAAGTTTGATAAAAATTTGGATTAAAAGGTTTTCAAGTTCTGAAGAAGATTGCCGGTTACATCGATTGAAACCTTATGAATATAACGACCCTAATCCTAACCCTAACCACCTATCTTATTCAGCCTCACAATAACCTCGGTTGATTGAGGACGTCGGGATGAGACAATACGAGTCGAGGATTCATTCTCGACAATCAATCCGGCAGGAACTGGGCCATTTCGGTGGCCTTTTATCTGCCGGGCTGAGGAATACTGTCCTGGGTTGTCCTAGGAGGTGCACCCTCCCAGGCCTTGCCTCCCTTCTTTGGGGTAAGTTTATTGCTTACTGCCTGAGGCACCGTTACCAGGGAATGCCGACGGGGTTGCCCAGGCTATTTTTGCTAGTGCAGAGTGCTCCTTCTTTAGGGGCGCTGGGTAGACTCTTCCCTCACTTTCCGACCTTGTGTCACATATTCCTGCGTGGGGGGGAATTAAATATCTGGAACCTTATGGATATAACGACCAAGATGCGAATAGTAGTCCAAATGATCCAAGTTATCTAAAAAATTCTGAAAAATAATTATTTTGTTTAATTCATTCCTTTTATTTGCACCTCCCCCCCCCCAATAATTATCTTTTTTCTTTCTTGTTAAATTCTTGAGCAGCCATGTTTTTTTTATGCTCAACGTATGTAAATAAATTGACTTTGTAAAATCAAAATTTCCAAAATGTTATCAAATAATGTATTTAATACAAAAGTATTAAAAAAAATTTGTTATTCTTTGCATTAAAATTCTTTTTAAAAAACAATGGACCTTATTTGATTTTAATTATTTTTCTTGTCTGTGAATTCTTGAAATTTATTTTACAAAAAAAAAAAGAAAAGATGCTCCATTTTTCTTAAAATAATTCCTAAGCGTGAAAAAACAACTATGACGCAGCAATTCAGCTTCCTGTTCGGGTAAGAAGTTTAACTCAATTCCATGAAAAATGCCAGTATACTGAAATCATATGCCCTTAATAGGGTTCAGATGAAAATTCATATACACTAAATGTACAAAAGCAAGGAAATTCACAAATTTTTACACTTTTATTGTCATTAAGGGTATGCGAGCACAACAGGGCTATGTATTTTACTGGTAGGAATTTTTCTTCAGCGCACCTCACACACTTCATCCACTCATGCATAGAGATTTATACTGTAGTGATGTGATACTGAAATGGTTTGGTTGATATGTAGTCATACCCTTAATGACAATAAAAGTGTACAAATTTGGGAATTTCCTTGCTTTTGTATATTTAGTATATATGAATTTTCATCTTAACCCTATTAAGGCATATGATTTCAGTATACTGGCATTTTTCATGGAATGTCACTACTTTTGTAAAGGCTATGCCTCAATACAATGGTCATTTTTAAGTTTTTTTTTAATTTTCTGGAAAACTAAGGTATATGGTAAACTGAAATTAAAATGCCATCAACTAGACACTAGAACCTCTATCTCTGCCAAAAATCAGCTGAATCCATCAAATAGTTGATGAGATACAGGGTGGCACACACGTACGTACGTACACACGGATAACCCAAAATAACTCCTGACCTTTCTGGATCTCTGGGTTGCCTTGACTAATGATGCTGAAATTCGACACACTTATAGAACCTATCAAATGAAAATTGTTTGCTAAGTCTTAACTAATTTGGTTTATTGGTTTTTGAGTTATGACTGATCAAAGAAATGAGATTTCTAGCATAGGTCGTTTTTGAAGTCTATTAAGTGATAGAGCGCTATCGTGCCTCCCTTGATTATTGATTGAAGACTGTGAAAAGGAAATATTTAGTCAACCTTTGTAAATAACTTAGTACGTAGCAGTGGGGCGCAGAGGCAGACGAGCATTCAATCATATTCAAATTATCTCCCTTTCTCAGTACTTGTACTTGAGTTTTTTGGGCATACAATCAAGGAATTGGCCCCGAACATCACCAGGGCATCTTAAGACCTCTGCACACCACTGGAATCTATCATATAAATAAAATCATTTAATTAATTTGCCGTTGGCTGCCTGTAATTGAAACATTTGACATAAGCGTCTGTGTTCCTTATCATGATGCGTCAAAAGTTGTCGAAGAGGTCTCGATTCGTATGACGGGATTTGTAGCACCAATGAGGACGAACCAACACATACAGACCACAAACAAGTGCTGAGAAATTCTTCACTGCTTTTACCGCTGACAAGGGCCTGTGCCAAATCGCCTGTAAAGAGACAAAAATTGACAGTCATTAATTTTAACTAGCGGGACCCGTGTAAATTACACGAAATGATGTTTTTAATACTAATTATCTTGTTCCTTACTTATACATGTTTGAATAAAATATGATAATATTTGGACTTGTATATTTATTTTTAAAAAAATGAACAATACATGAAACAATTTACAAAACTTCTTTATATACAATATTTCTAGTGAAGGTAATATTTCGACGACTAAACCTTACTTTGTAAATGTTTTCGATTAAATTAAATTTGGCTCCAATTCATGAATATTTATTTACTCCTCTCCAGGAGTTAGGCACAAGGCCAGTTTTATCTTACTCTCCAAGTAAGATGTGACCCAAGGTCGGGTCGGGAAAGTGGGGTTTGAAAAGTCAGCGCTCGAGAAGGTGAGCACTCTGGCCATTAAAAATTTCCTGGGCAGCCCCGTCGGCATTCCTCGGTAGGGGCGCCTCAGACAGTAAGCAATAAACTTACTCCTCCCCAAAGACGGGAGGCAAAGCCTGGGAGGGTGGACCTCCTAGAACTGCACAGGACCGGCAAAAGATTCGGAAGGTCGTTGCTTTTGATGTAAGCATGATACACAAAATCACACACGTTATTGTATTAATATGTGTCTTCCCTTCCCCTCGAAATGTAGAAAAAAAAATCTTAGAGGTTGGTTGGGATCGAACTATAAACCAGTCGGGCCGAAGTCAAAAATACTACGTCGCTAACCGTTGCGCCAAATGGAAATACTTTAAAATGTTTCAAAAATTAGGCGAGTTGAATGTTTTTCAAAATCTAGATGCGGCACGCAGGCGCAGAGCTTTTCCCGGAAGCGTGTCACACGAACACACACGCTATCGTATTAATATATAGATAAGTGTTGATTGATACAAAACAATGTTCGGTAAAAGAGAAGCAGTCTACTTTATGATGGCTTCTGGTTTTGAAATCGGAAATAGACAAACGGTGGTTTATCAGAAAACATCCCCTCGTCATTTTTGTCCGCTTAAAGTTTGGTAGAATTTCTCTGGCGCCGTCGAATAAAAGACAATTTCTTCGGGAATATTCTGTGTTAGGGGATGGCACGGTGGCGAAGTGGTTAAGGACCTGGGTGTGCTGGGTTCGAATCCAGTTTGTTCCACAGAAACACTTTTATCAAAACCCACCTGACCTTGTGTCTAACTTCTTGAAGAGGAGGTAAATAAAATATTCTGTGTTAGATATGTTATTATTATGATGTTTAATATATTTAAACTAGCAGGGCTACCCGGTGTTGCCCAGGTGAGAGTGTGGGATAGCATCATATGCAACATCATTGTAGGGAGAGTTTACTTTAACAGCAACCTTCATGCTGTCAGTTAGATATCTTACTCACCGAGCTATTCAGATATATGTTAATACTCTTAAACTAATGCTAATCTATATATTAATACGATAGCGTGCGTGTTCATGTGTCACGCTTACATCAAAAGCTCTGCGCATGCGTGCCGCACCTAGATGTAGAAAAAAATTCAAGTCACCTAATTTTCGTAATATTTTCAAGTGTTTCCCTTTGGCGCAACAGTTAGCGACGTAGGATTTTTACGTCGTTTTTTTACGTCGGATCGACTGGTTTATAGTTCGATCCCAACCAACCTCTAAGATTTTTTTTTCTATATCGAAGGGGGGGGGGAGAGGTAGGGAGAGACGACCGGGAAGACGCATATTAATACGATGTTCATTTTAAAAAAAATAAATATACAAGTCAAATCTTATAATATTTTATTCAAACATGTATAGGTTAGGAACAAGATAATTAGTATTAAAAACATAATTTATTTTTGTCAACTTTCTCTCTGTCTGTCTGTCTGTCTCATATATATATATATATATATACTAGCAGAGCTACCCGGTGTTGCCCAGGTTAGAGTGTGGGATAGCATCATATGCAACATCATGGTAGGGAGAGTTTACTTTAACAGCAACCTTGATGCTGTCAGCTAGATATCTTCCTCACTGAGCTATTCAGATATACAGGGTGATTCATAAGTCACTTAGCTATATTACAAAATATTAATTTATTAGAAGCTGTTTATCAAATAAATATGCAAATTAAGAAGACTTAAATGTGTTTGAGGGTATTTGCAGTTTCCTATATATACGGTATTCCAAAAGTCTACGTTGTATCACAGAATTAAATAAACACAACCTGTTTTGATGTCGTTATAGTTAGAATAGATGGAACAATCTTTTGCATTTAGATATTACATGCATTTTATTTACCTCCTAGCCAGGAAGTTAGGCACAAGGTCAAATAGGGATTTTAAAAAACCAGTACACTAGAGAAAGTGCACTCTGGCCTACAAAAAATACCTGAGCAGCCCCGTCAGAATTATTGGCAAGAAACTAACCCCTTTCTCAAAAAGAGAAGGCAAAGCCAGTGAGAGTGGACCTATTTTGTTAAAAAAAAAAATATATAATGGTTTTATACATACAACTAGCAGAGATGCCCGGTGTTGCCCAGGTTAGAGCGTGGGATAGCATCATATGCAACATCATGGTAGGGAGAGTTTACTTTAACAGCAACCTTGATGCTGTCAGCTAGATATCTTACTCACTGGGCTATTCAGATAAATGTTAATACTCTTAAACTAACGCTAATAAATAGATTAATTTCATTGTGTAACATGTTTGAAAATTGTCATTAGCTTATTTAAGGGGCAGCCAGACACGCAAAAATACTTCCATTATGTTCACATGCAAATTGTGCATGTGAAAACAAGTATATTGAAAGTACACTTCCTGGTATTTCTTCGTTTTTAGGGACAGACATGCACAGACAGAGGTGGTCTGCTTGATTACAGTGTAACCCGGATATAAGAGCTGTCAAGACCGGAGAATAAGTCTCTTATATCCGGGTATGGTCTATTTTGTTTATGGAAGTACCCGGTGTTGCCCAGGTTAGAGTGTGCGATAGCATCATATGCAACATCATGGTAGGGAGAGTTTACTTTAACAGCAACCTTGATGCTGTCAGCTAGATATCTTACTCACCGAGCTATTCAGATATACAGGGTGATTCATAAGTCACTTAGCTATTTATTTTTGAAATTCTGAAGTTTTTTAACTTTGTATTATGGCAATACAAAACAGAAAGTTTATTCAACAAATTCATTTATGGGAGTTTAAAATTACAGCAAATTTTCAACCTTCGTTCTGCATGCATAGCTCCATTCTTTTTCGCAAGAAATTTACGACTCTTTCTAGCATATTTGATTGATTCATTTTAACAAACTCGGCAGTGATTTTTGATTTGAGGTCGTCATTGCCTTTCAACAAGTGTGGGAGATTCATCAAATTTGGCCATATGAATAACAATAAAAATTCGCTCTTCAATTGTAAATGACAAACTGCCTGAAAAAAAAAGCACATATGATGATTTACACAAATTTAAATAAATAAAAATAAATATATATATATATAGAAACATATATATGAACGAACAAATTAAAAATAACAAATAGCAGTAATTAGAAAGTAAGATAACAATTATCAAAAGTTCATAGTATGTTTGTGCTTCATGTGGCAATCATTTTAAATAGCTAAGTGACTTATGAATCACCCTGTATGTTAATACTCTTAAACTAACGCTAATAAATAGATTAATTTCATTGTGTAACATGTTTGTACCCTCAACCTGTCGGAACGAGCGACCCAGACTAGTCATGTAGGACTTAGTGACGAAAAAACTTTCCCCAAGTTGCCCAGATATTTATTTACTCCTTCGCTAGGAGTTAGGCACAAGGCCAGTTTTATCTTACTCCCACAAGTAAGATATGACCACAGCTTGGGTCGAGTAAGTGGGGTTAAAAGCCAGCGCTCGAGAGGTGAGCACTCTGGCCATTTAAAAATTGCCTGGGCAGCCCCGTCGGCATTCCCCGGTAGGGGTGCCTCAGACAGTAAGCAATAAACTTACTCCTCCCCAAAGAGGGGAGGCGAAGCCTGGGAGGGTGGACCTCCTAGAACTGCACAGGACAGGCGTGCAGTATCCATCGGAACAGATACTACACTTTGATCTTAGCCAAGTTGCCCAGATAGAGAGACGGTGTTCATTGCCCTAGTTAGGAAACAAGGCCAATCACTAGGTGTTTTTAGAGGCGTCCCAGTGCTTGTAACTCTACGCCAGGCTAATAGACAGAGAAGGAGTGCGAAGGCCGGGCAATAGGCAGAGCCCATCTACTCCTTAAGCAATTATAGGTTTGCAAACCGGATACTTTGTTCAAGATTCCAACTCTAGGAAAGTTGTCGATCAAGACTAACGTTTGTGCCAGACTAGGCTAACTCGATGTCAGATGTTTACGTGTGTTATGGAAAACTGGCTGATTATAAGGATAAGTAATATGTCAGGAAGCATATCCTAACAAATTCGTATCAGGAGTGTCAGCAGACAGCCAAAAATCATATGAGGTGTGCCTGTGCTTTGCTTATAAAAATAGCGGGTGAACGAAAAAGCCAGAATACAAACAATTACATACTCTGATTCTACTCCCCCCTCCCCCTCTTTACTTAACCCTAATTCTAACCTTTACCCTAACCATAAACTTAATACATCCACCTACAAAATTGTAACTGGTGATACCAGATCAGGCTGCCCTGTGGCTCCCTGAGACGAAATTCACCTACATTGACGTTTTTTTGTTTTTTTTGTTTTTTTTTTTTGTTTGTAAAACTTAATTATGTTCTACAAAACCAAAAACAAAAACAAAAACAACAGCCCCTCTCCCTTTCTCCCTCCCCTTTTTTATTTTTATTTTTCCTACCCTACTCCCGGTCCTGGATATGACCTTAAACTACATTCGATGGTGAGATCCGGCTTACGGACTTTGGGGAATGTGGAGCCTCCTCTTAATTACCATTGCTCCCAGGTCCACCCTGACCCGGAGTGGTAGTACCTGTTAGGGTCCCAACTATGGGTTAAATAGAAACAGATATTAAAAGGGGAAAGAAACAAAAAAGAGAAGAAAACAAGACCAGATTCGGCATTAAATAACCCAAAAAGGGTTGATATGCCGTAAAACAAAACTACCAAACCAAAAACGATGATTAAACATTTGAAGATATAAAGAACTTGAAGCATAAAAACTTTCACTATAATGACCAGATTCGACATTAAATAACCCAAAAAGGGTTGATATGCCGTAAAACAAAACTACCAAACCAAAAACCATGATTAAACATTTGAAGATATAAAGAACTTGAAGCATAAAAACTTTCACTATAATGACCAGATTCGACATTAAATAACCCAAAAAGGGTTGATATGCCGTAAAACAAAACTACCAAACCAAAAACGATGATTAAACATTTGAAGATATAAAGAACTTGAAGCATAAAAACTTTCACTATAATGACCAGATTCGACATTAAATAACCCAAAAAGGGTTGATATGCCGTAAAACAAAACTACCAAACAAAACCAAACCTAAATTGTAAAATACATATGAAAGAACTTTACTTGCAGACACAGTTACTAAAAAAATACTTATATCTAATATATAAAGTAAAGTCAGTCGCTTTCTCTATTTTGTCATCGATAGCTTTCTTCCTACAGAATCGATACTTGATTCTGGTTTGTCAGTTCTTTTGGTGCATCGTTGCAGCATGTTATCAAGAAGAAGCAAATGTAATTTCGGATTATTTCATTCCAGAAAATACTTTCACAGGGTCGGAATTATTTTCATACAGACGCCATCTTAAAAAAGGAAGTAACTCCGTATTTGTCAATGCAGAGTTACTTCCTTTAGTTTGGAACAAAAAAAAAATAATAGTTTGGAAAAGAAAACAAGATAGTTAAAAAAAAAAAAACAGAAAAAAAGAAAAGAATTACAATGCCGGTGTTTGTTCTTTGTTGTTCTTGGTACTTGTGTGTATCACATTCCTTCCTTTTGTTGTACAAACATCGATAACAATATTATCTTGGCACGTTTGTATTACCATGGCAACGGAACGATATATTATTCTGGGGGTGGAACAGGTCATCTAATTTGACTGAATCAAAATGTTCAGTCATGGTTTGTATTCTATCTTGTTGTTTTTAAAAAAATCTTTGTCCTCTTTCGTTCCATTATTTCATCTCTCTCTCTCTCTCTTTCCCTCTCTCTCTCTTTCCCTCTCTCTCTCTTTCTCCCTCTCTCTCTTTCACTCTCTCTCTTTCTCTTTCCCTCTCTCTCTCTCTTTCTCCCTCTCTCTCGCAGAGGTTTTATTTGTACATTGGTCACATTTCAGCAGTAAGATGTGACACAAGGTCGGGAAAGTGGGATTTGAAAAGCCAGCGCTTACTTACTCCTCCCTAAAGAGGGGAGGCAAAGCCTGCGAGGGTGGACCTCCTAGAACTGCACAGGACAAACCTACAAACCGGCGGAATCAAGACCCGAAAGCCAAGATGACACCGGTCTATAGGGTGTAGTATCCATCGGAACAGATACTACACTTTGATCTTGACCAAAAAAGCAAAATTAAAATGATACATTGCAATGCACACAAGAGAGAGAGAGAGTGGCAACTTTGGTTGAGATAAGTGTCCCCAATGATGGGAGGCCTAAACAGAGCTGAAAGGGAGAAAATAACAAAATATCAAGGTCTAATGTATGATATGAAAAGAAACTGGAACCTCAAAGAGATCTCCATCATTCCAGTTATCATAGG
>OY744555.1:2044099-2121599 GCA_963556195.1 Sepiola atlantica | reverse complement strand
CACCCTTCCCCCTGCAAAAAAAATTCATTTATTGAAGCATTAATAAAATTTACAATCCTTTCTGCAATCCAATCTATGCCTGATAACCACATACAAAATTGTCAATTTGGCTTCTTGGCCTTTTGGCTAAGATCAAAGTGTAGTATCTGTTCCGATGGATACTGCACGCCTGTCCTGTGCAGTTCTAGGAGGTCCACCCTCCCAGGCTTTGCCTTCCCTCTTTGGGGAGGAGTAAGCTTATTGCTTACTGTCTGAGGCGCCCCTACCGGGGAATGCCGACGGGGCTGCCCAGGCAATTTTTAAATGGCCAGAGTGCTCACCTCTCGAGTGCTGGCTTTTCAAACCCCACTTTCTCGACCCGATCTTGGGTCACATCTTACTTGTGGAAGTAAGATAAAACTGGCCTTGTGCCTAACTCCTGGGGAGGAGTAAATAAAACACTCCTCTCTCGGCACTCCCCTGACTTGGGGTGTAGTGGCCTTCTTCAGTTGTTTTTTAAAAATTGCATGCTTATCTCCCTTGCGAATTATCTGCCCTTGAATTATTTTTAAGAAAAAAGATGGACGCTTACTGAACGAATCACTGTTATGATACGCAGAATGGAAAAATACTTGTAATTAAAGTTCTAGTGGATAATTTTTTCTACTTTTTTCTACAGTGAGTAAGAATATAACGCTGAATAAGTATATAATATTGTTTTTATAAAAAAATAATTTTTTCATACGGCCGCTGAACAGCATAAGCATCTATGAAAGAGTTTAATTCATTGTGACGCTTAATTTCGGGTTGTCGATATTATATATTGATTCCCAGACGGTTTTATTGCATTTGTATGGATTTTCAATATTTCTTACGTAATGATTAGATAGAGACGAGACGATGAATACTACTTTGTAATGGCCACCTTGTAGAGGGGTGAGGGGGGGGCGAGTGACGGAGAACCCGTGTCAGAAAAAAAAAAACGGTGAAAGCGAGAGAACTCAGCAGAATCGTTCTTTCGCACTCTTTAGTTATTTCATAGACGGAGATCTGAAATCGCCGCTTACTAATAATACAAGAGCAACCACTCGTCATTTCGTTTTTTAAGAAGATTTCAGTTATCTGCCCTTAGAATCTTCTTAAAAAACAAAATGGAGGCTTACTGAACGAGTCACTGTTATGATACGAAGAATGGAAAATACTTGTAATTAAAGTTCTAGTGGATAATTTTTTCTACTTTTTTGTACAGTGAGTAAGAATATAACGCTGAATAAGTATATAATATTGTTTTAATAAAAAAATAATTTTTTTTCGTACGGCCGCTCATCAGCACAAGCACCTATGAAAAATGTATACAATCAACTTTTTATGGATCTTTTGTGTTCAGGTAATCTTTTTTTTTTTGATAGGGGGCATAACTCTACTGAAACTTCCATTTTCTAGACGATTTATGGGAGTCAACTCTCTCCTGTCATCGCCTATTTCAACAGAGTATTGGAGGAGGGGTTTATGAAGCTGACCTTTCACCAGTTGTTGAATCTAAAGAGCTCTGTACTAAGAACAAAGATTACCTGTTACACGTTAATCAATTACACCCCCCCCCCTCAAAAGAAAAATAGTTTATTTAATAGCCAAATAAAGTCAGTAAATAACAAAAAAATTAAATAAATTTCAAGAAGTAATTACTTTAAATGGCTGACATTTGTTTTAATTTACTTCTGATAATTTGTAGCAGTCTGAAATAGGACCTATTTCTTATGCGTCCACTGTGGGCAAGTTGGTCTTAAACTAACCAATTGGCTCACAGGGCGTATTGATTTCAGCTAGTCCCTTGCGGATTATTTGCACCCCTGTTGAACGGTGGAACGGATCGTCAGAGAGATCCTGTCCGTCAACCTAGAAGGAACTCTTCTTCACCTCTCTCCTGCTCTCTCATCCACTAAATTTTCTGAGCACCGCTCCCCGGGCAGTAAAAGAACTTCGTTTCCTTCCACCAGACACCGGTCCTACCTTTTTCTATGCTATACCCCAACGGTATAAGATACCCAATAAAGATTTGTTTAATGTTAAAAGAAGCGTTAGGTTTTTCTTCGTATGACTACCGTCTACCGTGCTTATACTTATAGTGAGGCTACGACTACTAGCCCTAGCTATTATAAATTTAATTTATTCAATCACAAATAAAAAAATAAGAAACAAATATATTACACTGATCCATTCGGTGAAAAAGTAAACTATAAGATTAATAATTCAATAAATAATTAATAAATCTTTTATTCGTCACTTGGACATTGTTTAGTTCAATATAGAGAAATCCTGATTCCTTATATATTCCACTGATCCATTCGGTGAAAAATTAAACTATAAGATTAATAATTCAATAAATAATTAATAGATCCCTTATTCGTCACTTGGACATTGTTTAGTTCAATATAGAGAAATCCTGATTCCTTATATATTACACTGATCCATTCGGTGAAAAATTAAACTATAAGATTAATAATTAATAAATCCCTTATTCGTCACTTGGACATTGTTTAGTTCAATATCGATAAATCCTGATTCCTTATATATTACACTGATCCATTCGGTGAAAAATTAAACTATAAGATTAATAATTCAATAAATAATTAATAAATCCCTTATTCGTCACTTGGACATTTTTTAGTTCAATATCGAGAAATCCTGATTCCTTATATATTACACTGATCCATTCGGTGAAAAATTAAACTATAAGATTAATAATTCAATAAATAATGAATAAATCCCTTATTCGTCACTTGGACATTGTTTAGTTCAATATCAAGAAATCCTGAAGGAACATGAAGGTATAAATAGAGTGAATACAATAATGTATATGAAGACTTCTTCTTTCTTGTGCCAGCTCCCTCAAAGCTGCAGCTCGGTCTTGGCAAGCCAGGTTCTCGTCTCGTCATCAAGGTCCGCTATGCCCTGCTCGCCATTGGGTGGTTTGAACAGCGGGCATTCCTCTATGACGTGTGTAACTGTCTGTTCTGGGTGGCCACATTCACAGGCAGCACCCTCTCTCAGACCCCAGTCTCTCATTGTGGCAGAAAAACGGCCCACACCAGTTCTCAGGCGGTTCAGATTGGTCCATTGCCTTCGTGGCAGCTCAGCCCCTGGTATGACGTCTGGGTCGGTGATGAACATGTGCAGTCGGTGTTGGTCAGCTTGCTGCCAATCTTCCCTCCAGCGGTTCTTGGTCCACATCTGCTTTGAGGTGGTGTCTGGGACGGTTTCCAGAAGCTGATGCGCGTGCTGGGAGAGTGCGTAGCGTGATTTGAGGCGTACTGGTGGAGGAGGTTTGCTCATGATGTCATGGAGCAGATGTCTCTTGTCGATCTTGGCCTTGCGTGACAGTGCCAGGACAGTCGCTTCTCGTCGGATAGCGGGTGGGGCAATACCGGAGAGTATCGGTAGTTGGTTCGCCGGCGTGGCGCGGAGTGTCCCAGAGACTGTGCGCATGGCGGTGTTTAGAGCTGCGTCCACTTTCTTGGTGTGGGTACTTCGGCACCAAACCGGGGCGCAGTACTCGGCCGCTGAGAAAACCAGTGCTTGGGTGGATATCCGCAGGGTCTTGGTTGCAGCTCCCCATGTAGTACCGGCCAGACGACGAATCAGTGCAGCACGTGATGTCATCTTTGCTGTCACCTTTTCGATATGTTGACGGTATCTGGCGCCGAGCAAAGATCATCGCTCTGGCCAAGCCAAACAAGCCGCTCGATGACCCCAAAAGCTACCGCCCGATCTCGCTTCTCTGTGTCCCATACAAACTCCTGGAACGGCTACTATATGCGCGCCTCGAACCGGTTGTGGAAACCATACTACCTAAGGAACAAGCCGGCTTCCGTCGTGGCAAGTCAACAACAGACCAAGTCGCCTTGCTAACCCAGGACATCGAGAGCGCCTTCCAGAGAGGAGAAAAAGCCGGCACTGTCCTACTTGACCTCACGGCTGCATACGACACCATCTGGTTACGTGGACTCCATGTTAAGCTGTTGCAAACCATTCCAGATCGACACCTGGTGAGTTTCATCATGGAGATGCTGAGTAATCGTAGCTTCTCCCTCCACACCAGCGACGGCCAACGCAGCAGACTACGGAGACTAAAGAACGGCGTCCCGCAAGGCTCGGTTTTGTCCCCGATGCTCTTCAACATATACATCTACGACATACCGACAACAACAGCCAAAAAATACGGGTACGCCGACGACCTAGCCATCCTACAGACGGGAAAAAAATGGGAGACCATCGAGGCTGGGCTCACTGCGGACATGACGACCATGTCCAGGTACCTCAAGAACTGGCGGCTGAAACTCAGTGTGGGCAAGACCATGTCCGCGGTATTCCACCTCAACAACCGCGAGGCCAAACGCAAGCTTAAAGTGATGGTCAACAACACCGCCCTCCTGTTCGACGCCACCCCGACGTACCTTGGCGTGAAACTCGACCGTATATGAAGACATTACTAATCTACGGAGCAAGGCAGAGTCGCCAACTTGATAGGTCCTTCACTATCCACCAAGTTTTTTTTTTTTACATGATTCACCCCAAACAAGGCAGGACGCCACTGTAAACGTAAGGGGCTACTGAGAAAAAGGAAAAGGGGAGAAGGATTAGTGGTTCAGCTTAAATTGGGATCTGAGCAGCGAGATGTCTGTTTACATTAGTTTTAAATTTCTGCATGTCAGTACTGTCGAAGAAACAGGGGGCAGGGAGGGAGTTCCAGAGGCCAGCAGCACAATTTTGTTTATATATATTTACTAAATGAATAAAATACGTTTTTTATAAATATATTTCTCTGAGACTTTCGCCGTAAGACGGCCTTAACGAAGAGGTATTTACATTTTTTTTCCTCCTCATTTTTCTTGTGTTAAGATCGCATCTAATCTATACTATGTAAAAATATAAACAAATATCATAGCTAAGTAGGAAAATATCTATTCTCGACGTAGGTCGCCTTTACTTGTTGCATATTTATGTTTTTAATCACTTTATCGTTCGTTTTCTTGAACCCGTTCACGACTCTGCTGAGCGTCGTAAAAGATACCCTATATATCTATTTACATGAATAAAATTATTTTTCATAAATATATGTCTCTGAGACTTTCGTCATAAGGTAAGACGGCTTTAATGAAGAGTTATTTACTTTCTTTTTATTCTCTCCTCATTTTGCTGGTGTTAAAATCGCAAGTAAACTCACACGTGGATCCAAGAGGATAAACTTTCGTCTGGTCTCGTTGACGATTTTGAAGAAAACGAACATTTTAGATGCGTGTATTGGCGCGGTTACGCTTATATGAATTGGAAGAGGTGTACACATCTTTAAGAAAACGTTTTATGAGATGTATTATAGAATTTTGAAAAACAAACAAACAAGAAACGTAATATTTATTTACTCCTCCCGGAGTTAGGCACAAGGCCAGTTTTATCTTACTCCCACAAGTAAGATGTGACCACAGCTTGGGTCGAGAAAGTGGGGTTAAAAGCCAGCGCTCGAGAGGTGAGCACTCTGGCCATTTAAAAATTGCCTGGGCAGCCCCGTCGGATTCCCGGTAGGGGCGCCTCAGACAGTAAGCAATAAACTTACTCCTCCCCAAAGAGGGGAGGCGAAGCCTGGGAGGGTGGACCTCCTAGAACTGCACAGGACAGACCCATAGACAGGCGTAAATCAAGCCCCGAAGGCCAAGACAATACCAGTCTATGGGGTGCAGTATCCATCGGAACAGATACTACACTTTGATAGTATAATACAATCTATGATAATAATATGTCCTCTGTCAGCACATGTTCGAAAAGCAAAAAGGTCAGCGTTATAACGAAACGCTAAATTGAACCATTTGTGCCCCAAAGAATCAAAGAAAAATAGTATTTCTAAAAGGAGCCACTGTTAATATAAAGAACCTGAAAATATATTTTAAATATAAAGTATAAACGGATGAAATACAAGCAAAATAAATATTTAAAATTCTAGGTGCTTATATAGATCAGCCCCCATGGCTGTCATAATTGACTCGGTAAAATCCGACTACAACAGCCGAAAGGTGACCACCCAACCACACAAAATGAAACCCGGGTTCATCAAACGTAAAAACACTTACTGATTTATTTGTATTTTATTTGTGTTTATTTTTTACCGAAACTGTCTTAATAGCCGAAAAAATAACACGAGAAATAATAATTACAAAATAACAAAAAATAAAAAAGAACAACTTGCAAAAATATAAAACAAAAATGTAAAATATGAGTAAAAATATATAATCTATATAAATCCGCAATTATTTTTTCGTTTTGTGTTTTTCATTTTTCGCTTCATGAACACGGGTTTCATTTTGTGTAGTTGCCCATTTTTTTTTTGGCTGTGATCGTAACACGTTACCGGATTTTACCGAGTCAATATTGGCAGCCATGGGTGCTGATGTATATAAGCATGGACGGCGGCACCGGGGGGGGGGGGGGGGGGGCAAGGGGGCTCAAGCCCCCCCCCCTCATCTTACTTGTGGGAGTAAGATAAAACTGGCCTTGTGCCTAACTCCGCGAGGAGTAAATAAACACTTTTTAGGAGCGCCCCCCCCCATACTTTTATAACTGTCCCGCCTGTCCTGATAAGCACCGAAATTCAATTCTTTTTCATCTTCTTACCCGAGGTTATGTCTTCTTCTTTCAGAGAGTGCGGATTTCTGAACTTGACCACCCGGCGTACCCGGTGGTCCTTCCTCTGGACACGAGGAGGTGAATAGCCGGCCAGTCTGTTTATATCCATTTTGTGTGTGTGGCCTCCTCACTACGGCTCTGCATGCAGCATAATGAGTTTCACTTTGCTAAACCACAACTCGCAAACGAAGAAACGGGTCACCTAAACGCACTTGCCGCCGCGGCCGACATCATTGTAACTGTTGTTATTGTCTAATAATCGGTTTCATATCGGGACAAAAATAGAATAAGAGGTCGATATATATATATATATATATATATATATATATATATATATATATATATAGATAGATAGATAGATAGATAGATAGATAGATAGGTAGATAGATAGATAGATAGATATATATAAAAGAAGCTTGTCCGTCCGGTGTCTGTCACACGTAATTTTTAAATATCATTTTTGTTAATCTGTCACTCTTAGGGTTTAAATATCATTTTCGTCTGTCTGTCATGTCATTAAATAGCATTTTCGTCTGTCTGTAACTCTTAGGGTTTAAATAGCGTTGTCGGTGGTCTGTCATGTCATTAAATAGCATTTTCGTCTGTCTGTAACTCTTCGGGTTTAAATAGCGTTATCGGTGGTCTGCCATGTCATTAAATAGCATTTTCTTCTGCCTGTAACTCTTCGGGTTTAAATAGCGTTATCGGTGGTCTGTCATGTCATTAAATAGCATTTTCGTCTGTCTGTAACTCTTAGGGTTTAAATAGCGTTATCGCTGGTCTGTCATGTCATTAAATAGCATTTTCGTCTGTCTGTAACTCTTAGGGGTTAAATAGCGTTATCGCTGGTCTGTCACACTAAATTTTGAAATAACATTTTGATAGCGCTAAACGTGTAGATCTTATGAGAATGGATCGTTTTCGTATTAATTCTGCCGCATGATTCTGTCGTCTGATAAAATTCTTCGACACGTGTCTATATTTGAATCAACATTCGTTGGCGTGAATATAGCAGCGAATATAGTTGCGATACCAAGACAGAAGAAGCAACTACACTCAATCAATTCAATGGGGTGGGGGTGGGGGCTGAGAGTAGGTATACTAACGACCTATCTATTGATCACAAGGAGTGTCAAGGTTGAATTTAGAGCCGGGGGGGGGGGGGGTGATCAGCGCATCGTTTATTTAATTTGGAAGTGATTCTCGGTCACAGATCAAAATACTGCATAGACTGGTATTGTCTTGGCCTTCGGGGATTGATTTACGCCGGTCTATGGGTCTGTCCTGTGCAGTTCTCGGAGGTCCACCCTCCCAGTCTTCGCCTCCCCTCTTTGGGGAGGAGTAAGTTTATTGCTTACTGCCTGAGGCGCCCCTACCGGGGAATGCCGACGGGGCTGCCCAGGCATTTTTTAATGGCCAGAGTGCTCACCTTCTCGGGCGCTGGCTTTTCAAGTCCCACTTTCCCGACCCGACCTTGGGTCACATCGTACCTTGTGGGAGTAAGATAAAACTGGCCTTGTGCCTAACCCCCTGGCGAGGAGGTAAATAAATTACGCTTTTGAGAAGTGTAGTATCTGTTCCGATGGATACTACACCCCACAGACTGGTATCGTATTGGCCTTCGGGGCTTGATTTCCGCCGGTCACAAGGTTTGTCCTGTGCAGTTCTAGGAGGTCCACCCTCCCAGGCTTTTCCTTCTCACCCTTTGAGAAGGGGTTAGTTTATTGCTAATCGCCTGAGGCGCCCCTACCGGGGAATGCCGACGGGGCTGGCCAGGCATTTTTGTAGACCAGAGTGCGCTTATTTTAGCAAAAAAAAAAAAATATGTATAAATTTCATAAGCGTTTATAAGGGAGTCCCTAGGGTAAATCCTGAAATATGAAAGGGGTCCGTAAGTCAAAAATTGGAAAACTCCTGGTCTCAGCAACAGATGGAATCTTTATCGTTCAAATCGTTCAAATCGTTCAAATCGTTTCGATATTAAAATGTTAGCATTAATTAAATGCTTTTTATCGAGATGACGCGACTCATATGTAAACATGGATTTTCCAATCACATCTACTGTCGGTCGCAGATGTCATGTAAACAAAGTGTGGCAAGGTTATCGATTAATCTATGGATGGATTCGATATATATTATTTTTAGTCAAATACTGCCATTCAATCTGTGCCTTTAAAAATGGAAATTATATTTACAAAATTAGCATGACAGACAAACGACAATATTAATTGAAACTTAAACTTAAGCATGTCAGGCCAACGAAAATGTTATTTCAAACTTAAGTGTGACAGACCAACGAAAATATTGTTTGAAACTTAAGCATGACAGACCAACGGAAATGTTATTTAAAACTTAAGCATGACAGACAAACGAAAATTCTATTTCAAACTTAAGCATGACAGACCAACGAAAATGCTATTTCAAACTTAAGCATGACAGACCAACGAAAATGCTATTTCAAACTTAAGCATGACAGACCAACGGAAATGATATTTCAAACTTAAGCATGACAGACCAACGGAAATGTTATTTAAAACTTAAGCATGACAGACCAACGAAAATGATATTTAAAACTTAAGCATGACAGACCAACGGAAATGTTATTTAAAACTTAAGCATGACAGACAAACGAAAATTCTATTTCAAACTTGACAGACAGGCAGAATTGCGGTCGGAGCCATTTATATAGATGCAAGGATGTATAGAAAACAATGTGTAAGAATTTCCGTTTGCATGAAATTCGCGTGAAAAGTTAAAAACAATAAAAATCTATTTATTTGCTGTGTCACAAAGTGTCTTTGTTATTCCTACGCTTAAATTCTGATTGTTACAATATTGGAAAGTAATCTGTCAACAGAGAGAATGCACGCGCGCGAAAGAGAGAGCATGAGAGAGAGAGAGAGAGAGAGAGAGAGAGATAGAGAGAAAGAGAGAGAGAAAGAAAGAACGAGAGGGAGTGAGAGAGAGAGAGAGTGTGTGTGTGAGTGAGAGAGATAGAGTGAAAAAGTGAGATAGATAGATTGAGAGACAGAAAGAGATAGTGGGAAAAAGTGAAAGAGTGAGTTAGAGTGGGAAAGAGATAAGGAGAGAGAGAGAGTGGGGGAAAGAGAGTGTGAAAGAGAGAGAAAGAGAGGGTAAGAGAAAGGAAGAGAGAGTGAGGGAAAGAGAGAGGGAGAGAGAGGGAGTGAGGGAAAGAGAGTGTGAAAGAGAGGGAGAGAGAGTGAGTGGTGGAAAAAGAGTGTGAAAGAGAGAGAGAGAGGGAAAGAATGAGAGAGAGTGAGGGAAAGAGAGTGTGAAAGAGAGAGAAAGAGAGAGGAAGAGAGAGTGGGGGGCAAGGGAGAGGGAGGAGAGAGAGAGAGTGGTGGAAAAAGAGTGTTAAAGAGAGAGAGAGAGGGAAAGAGAAGGAGAGAGAGTGAGGGAAAGAGAGTGTGAAAGAGAGAGAAAGAGAGGAAAAGAGAGAGGAAGAGAGAGTGGGGGAAGGGAGAGAGAGTGTGAAAGAGAGAGAGAGAGAGACAGAGAGATTGGGGGAAAAAGAGTATGAAAGAGAGAGAGAAAGAGAGAGGGAGGGAGAGAGAGAGTGGGGGAAAAAGAGTGTGAAAGAGAGAAAAAGAGAGAGAGGGAGGGGGTAGTGGTGGGGCATGCACATGCACAATAACATGCACAAAGGCTTTGTTAAAGTGGCAGCAAAGAATGGCATCAACTGCGCATACCACATGAAAGCGTAGTAGGTATGAGAATACCTTTGCATGTAATAGTTATGAGAATACCTTTGCATGTAATAGTTATGAGAATACCTTTGCATGTAATAGTTATGAGAATACCTTTGCATGTAATAGTTATGAGAATACTTTTGCATGTAATTGTTATGAGAATACCTTTGCATGTAATAGTTATGAGAATACCTTTACATCTAATAGTTATGAGAATAACTTTGTATGTAATAGTTATGAGAATACCTTTGCATGTAATAGTTATGAGAATACCTTTGCATGTAATAGTTATGAGAATACCTTCACATGTAATAGTTATGAGAATACCTTTGCATGTAATAGTTATGAGAATACCTTTGCATGTAATAGTTATGAGAATACCTTCACATGTAATAGTTATGAGAATACCTTTGCATGTAATAGTTATGAGAATACCTTTGCATGTAATAGTTATGAGAATACTTTTGCATGTAATAGTTATGAGAATACCTTTGCATGTAATAGTTATGAGAATACTTTTGCATGTAATAGTTATGAGAATACCTTTGCATGTAATAGTTATGAGAATACCTTTGCATGTAATAGTTATGAGAATACTTTTGCATGTAATAGTTATGAGAATACCTTTGCATGTAATAGTTATGAGAATACTTTTGCATGTAATAGTTATGAGAATACCTTTGCATGTAATAGTTATGAGAATACCTTTGCATGTAATAGTTATGAGAATACCTTTGCATGTAATAGTTATGAGAATACCTTTGCATGTAATAGTTATGAGAATACCTTTGCATGTAATAGTTATGAGAATACCTTTGCATGTAATAGTTATGAGAATACCTTTGCATGTAATAGTTATGAGAATACCTTTGCATCTAATAGTGATGAGAATACCTTTGCATCTAATAGTGATGAGAATACCTTTGCATGTAATTGTTATGAGAATACCTTTGCATGTAATAGTTATGAGAATACCTTTGCATGTAATAGTTATGAGAATACCTTTGCATGTAATAGTTATGAGAATACCTTTGCATCTAATAGTGATGAGAATACCTTTGCATGTAATAGTTATGAGAATACCTTTGCATGTAATAGTTATAAGAATACCTTTGCATGTAATAGTTATGAGAATACCTTTGCATGTAATAGTTATGAGAATACCTTTGCATGTAATAGTTATGAGAATACCTTTGCATGTAATAGTTATGAGAATACCTTTGCATGTAATAGTTATGATAATACCTTTGCATGTAATAGTTATGAGAATACCTTTGCATGTAATAGTTATGAGTATACCTTTGCATCTAATAGTGATGAGAATACCTTTGCATCTAATAGTGATAAGAATACCTTTGCATGTAATAGTTATGAGAATACCTTTGCATCTAATAGTGATGAGAATACCTTTGCATCTAATAGTGATGATAATACCTTTGCATGTAATAGTTATGAGAATACCTTTGCATGTAATAGTTATGAGAATACCTTTGCATGTAATAGTTATGAGAATACCTTTGCATGTAATAGTTATGAGTATACCTTTGCATCTAATAGTGATGAGAATACCTTTGCATGTAATAGTTATGAGAATACCTTTGCATCTAATAGTGATGAGAATACCTTTGCATCTAATAGTGATGAGAATACCTTTGCATGTAATAGTTATGAGAATACCTTTGCATGTAATAGTTATGAGAATACCTTTGCATCTAATAGTGATGAGAATACCTTTGCATCTAATAGTGATGAGAATACCTTTGCATGTAATAGTTATGAGAATACTTTTGCATGTAATTGTTATGAGAATACCTTTGCATGTAATAGTTATGAGAATACCTTTGCATGTAATAGTTATGAGAATACCTTTGCATGTAATAGTTATGAGAATACTTTTGCATGTAATAGTTATGAGAATACTTTTGCATGTAATTGTTATGAGAATACCTTTGCATGTAATAGTTATGAGAATACCTTTGCATGTAATTGTTATGAGAATACTTTTGCATGTAATAGTTATGAGAATACCTTTGCATGTAATAGTTATGAGAATACCTTTGCATCTAATAGTCATGAGAATACCTTTGCATGTAATAGTTATGAGAATACCTTTGCATCTAATAGTGATGAGAATACCTTTGCATCTAATAGTGATGAGAATACCTTTGCATGTAATAGTTATGAGAATACTTTTGCATGTAATTGTTATGAGAATACCTTTGCATGTAATAGTTATGAGAATACCTTTGCATGTAATAGTTATGAGAATACCTTTGCATGTAATAGTTATGAGAATACTTTTGCATGTAATAGTTATGAGAATACTTTTGCATGTAATTGTTATGAGAATACCTTTGCATGTAATAGTTATGAGAATACCTTTGCATGTAATTGTTATGAGAATACTTTTGCATGTAATAGTTATGAGAATACCTTTGCATGTAATAGTTATGAGAATACCTTTGCATCTAATAGTCATGAGAATACCTTTGCATGTAATAGTTATGAGAATACCTTTGCATCTAATAGTGATGAGAATACCTTTGCATCTAATAGTGATGAGAATACCTTTGCATGTAATAGTTATGAGAATACTTTTGCATGTAATTGTTATGAGAATACCTTTGCATGTAATAGTTATGAGAATAGCTTTGCATGTAATAGTTATGAGAATACCTTTGCAGTTAATAGTTATGAGAATACTTTTGCATGTAATAGTTATGAGAATACTTTTGCATGTAATTGCTATGAGAATACCTTTGCATGTAATAGTTATGAGAATACCTTTGCATGTAATTGTTATGAGAATACTTTTGCATGTAATAGTTATGAGAATACCTTTGCATGTAATAGTTATGAGAATACTTTTGCATGTAATAGTTATGAGAATACATTTGCATGTAATAGTTATGAGAATACTTTTGCATGTAATTGTTATGAGAATACTTTTGCATGTAATTGTTATGAGAATACCTTTGCATGTAATAGTTATGAGAATACTTTTGCATGTAATAGTTATGAGAATACTTTTGCATGTAATAGTTATGAGAATACTTTTGCATGTAATAGTTATGAGAATACTTTTGCATGTAATAGTTATGAGAATACTTTTGCATGTAATTGTTATGAGAATACTTTTGCATGTAATTGTTATGAGAATACTTTTGCATGTAATAGTTATGAGAATACCTTTGCATGTAATAGTTATGAGAATACTTTTGCATGTAATTGTTATGAGAATACTTTTGCATGTAATTGTTATTAGAACACTTTTGCATGTAATAGTTATGAGAATACTTTTGCATGTAATAGTTATGAGAATACTTTTGCATGTAATTGTTATGAGAATACTTTTGCATGTAATTGTTATGAGAATACTTTTACATGTAATAGTTATGAGAATACTTTTGCATGTAATTGTTATGAGAATACTTTTGCATGTAATTGTTATTAGAACACTTTTGCATGTAATAGTTATGAGAATACTTTTGCATGTAATAGTTATGAGAATACTTTTGCATGTAATTGTTATGAGAATACTTTTGCATGTAATTGTTATGAGAATACTTTTACATGTAATAGTTATGAGAATACTTTTGCATGTAATAGTTATGAGAATACTTTTGCATGTAATTGTTATGAGAATACTTTTGCATGTAATAGTTATGAGAATACTTTTGCATGTAATTGTTATGAGAATACTTTTGCATGTTATTGTTATGAGAATACTTTTGCATGTAATTGTTATTAGAATACCTTTGCATGTAATAGTTATGAGAATACTTTTGCATGTAATTGTTATGAGAATACCTTTGCATGTAATAGTTATTAGAATACCTTTGCGTGTAATAGTTATGAGAATACTTTTGCATGTAATAATTATGAGAATACATTTGCATGTAATTGTTATGAGAATACTTTTGCATGTAATTGTTATGAGAATACTTTTGCATGTAATAGTTATGAGAATACTTTTGCATGTAATTGTTATGAGAATACTTTTGCATGTAATTGTTCTGAGAATACTTTTGCATGTAATAGTAATGAGAATACTTTTGCATGTAATAGTTATGAGAATACTTTTGCATGTAATAGTTATGAGAATACTTTTGCATGTAATAGTAATGAGAATACTTTTGCATGTAATAGTTATGAGAATACTCTTGCATGTAATTGTTATGAGAATACTTTTGCATGTAATTGTTATGAGAATATCTTTGCATGTAATAGTTATGAGAATACTTTTGCATGTAATAGTTATGAGAATACTTTTGCATGTAATTGTTATGAGAATACTTTTGCATGTAATTGTTATGAGAATACTTTTGCATGTAATAGTTATGAGAATACTTTTGCATGTAATAGTTATGAGAATACTTTTGCATGTAATAGTTATGAGAATACTTTTGCATGTAATAGTTATGAGAATACTTTTGCATGTAATAGTTATGAGAATACTTTTGCATGTAATTGTTATGAGAATACTTTTGCATGTAATTGTTATGAGAATATCTTTGCATGTAATAGTTATGAGAATACTTTTGCATGTAATAGTTATGAGAATACTTTTGCATGTAATTGTTATGAGAATACTTTTGCATGTAATTGTTATGAGAATACTTTTGCATGTTATAGTTATGAGAATACTTTTGCATGTAATAGTTATGAGAATACTTTTGCATGTAATTGTTATGAGAATACTTTTGCATGTAATAGTTATGAGAATACTTTTGCATGTAATAGTTATGAGAATACTTTTGCATGTAATTGTTATGAGAATACTTTTGCATGTAATAGTTATGAGAATACTTTTGCATGTAATAGTTATGAGAATATCTTTGCATGTAATAGTTATGAGAATACTTTTGCATGTAATAGTTATGAGAATACTTTTGCATGTAATTGTTATGAGAATACTTTTGCATGTAATTGTTATGAGAATACTTTTGCATGTAATTGTTATGAGAATATCTTTGCATGTAATAGTTATGAGAATACTTTTGCATGTAATAGTTATGAGAATACTTTTGCATGTAATAGTAATGAGAATACTTTTGCATGTAATAGTTATGAGAATACTTTTGCATGTAATTGTTATGAGAATACTTTTGCATGTAATAGTTATGAGAATACTTTTGCATGTAATAGTTATGAGAATACTTTTGCATGTAATTGTTATGAGAATACTTTTGCATGTAATTGTTATGAGAATATCTTTGCATGTAATAGTTATGAGAATACTTTTGCATGTAATAGTTATGAGAATACTTTTGCATGTAATTGTTATGAGAATACTTTTGCATGTAATTGTTATGAGAATACCTTTGCATGTAATTGTTATGAGAATACTTTTGCATGTAATTGTTATGAGAATACTTTTGCATGTAATTGTTATGAGAATACTTTTGCATGTAATTGTTATGAGAATACTTTTGCATGTAATTGTTATGAGAATACCTTTGCATGTAATTGTTATGAGAATACTTTTGCATGTAATAGTTATGAGAATACTTTTGCATGTAATAGTTATGAGAATACTTTTGCATGTAATTGTTATGAGAATACTTTTGCATGTAATAGTTATGAGAATACTTTTGCATGTAATAGTTATGAGAATACTTTTGCATGTAATTGTTATGAGAATACTTTTGCATGTAATAGTTATGAGAATACTTTTGCATGTAATAGTTATGAGAATATCTTTGCATGTAATAGTTATGAGAATACTTTTGCATGTAATAGTTATGAGAATACTTTTGCATGTAATTGTTATGAGAATACTTTTGCATGTAATTGTTATGAGAATACTTTTGCATGTAATAGTTATGAGAATACTTTTGCATGTAATAGTTATGAGAATACTTTTGCATGTAATAGTTATGAGAATACTTTTGCATGTAATTGTTATGAGAATACTTTTGCATGTAATTGTTATGAGAATACTTTTGCATGTAATAGTTATGAGAATACTTTTGCATGTAATAGTTATGAGAATACTTTTGCATGTAATAGTTATGAGAATACTTTTGCATGTAATAGTTATGAGAATACTTTTGCATGTAATAGTTATGAGAATACTTTTGCATGTAATTGTTATGAGAATACTTTTGCATGTAATTGTTATGAGAATACTTTTGCATGTAATTGTTATGAGAATACTTTTGCATGTAATAGTTATGAGAATACTTTTGCATGTAATAGTTATGAGAATACTTTTGCATGTAATTGTTATGAGAATACTTTTGCATGTAATAGTCATGAGAATACTTTTGCATGTAATTGTTATGAGAATACTTATGCATGTAATTGTTATGAGAATACTTTTGCATGTAATAGTTATGAGAATACTTTTGCATGTAATAGTTATGAGAATACTTTTGCATGTAATTGTTATGAGAATACTCTTGCATGTAATTGTTATGAGAATACTTTTGCATGTAATTGTTATGAGAATACTTTTGCATGTAATTGTTATGAGAATACATTTACATGTAATAGTCATGAGAATACTTTTACATGTAATAGTTATGAGAATACTTTTGCATGTAATTGTTATGAGAATACTTTTGCATGTAATAGTCATGAGAATACTTTTGCATGTAATTGTTATGAGAATACTTATGCATGTAATTGTTATGAGAATACTTTTGCATGTAATAGTTATGAGAATACTTTTGCATGTAATTGTTATGAGAATACTTTTGCATGTAATTGTTATGAGAATACTTTTGCATGTAATTGTTATGAGAATACTTTTGCATGTAATTGTTATGAGAATACTTTTGCATGTAATTGTTATGAGAATACTTTTGCATGTAATTGTTATGAGAATACTTTTGCATGTAATTGTTATGAGAATACTTTTGCATGTAATTGTTATGAGAATACTTTTGCGTGTAATTGTTATGAGAATACTTTTGCATGTAATAGTTATGAGAATACTTTTGCATGTAATAGTTATGAGAATACTTTTGCATGTAATAGTTATGAGAATACTTTTGCATGTAATTGTTATGAGAATATCTTTGCATGTAATAGTTATGAGAATACTTTTGCATGTAATAGTTATGAGAATACTTTTGCATGTAATTGTTATGAGAATACTTTTGCATGTAATTGTTATGAGAATACTTTTGCATGTAATTGTTATGAGAATACTTTTGCATGTAATTGTTATGAGAATACTTTTGCATGTAATTGTTATGAGAATACTTTTGCATGTAATAGTTATGAGAATACTTTTGCATGTAATAGTTATGAGAATACTTTTGCATGTAATTGTTATGAGAATACTTTTGCATGTAATAGTTATGAGAATACTTTTGCATGTAATTGTTATGAGAATACTTTTGCATGTAATAGTTATGAGAATACTTTTGCATGTAATAGTTATGAGAATACTTTTGCATGTAATTGTTATGAGAATACTTTTGCATGTAATAGTTATGAGAATACTTTTGCATGTAATTGTTATGAGAATACTTTTGCATGTAATAGTTATGAGAATACTTTTGCATGTAATTGTTATGAGAATACTTTTGCATGTAATAGTTATGAGAATACTTTTGCATGTAATAGTTATGAGAATACTTTTGCATGTAATTGTTATGAGAATACTTTTGCATGTAATAGTTATGAGAATACTTTTGCATGTAATTGTTATGAGAATACTTTTGCATGTAATAGTTATGAGAATACTTTTGCATGTAATAGTTATGAGAATACTTTTGCATGTAATTGTTATGAGAATACTTTTGCATGTAATAGTTATGAGAATACTTTTGCATGTAATTGTTATGAGAATACTTTTGCATGTAATAGTTATGAGAATACTTTTGCATGTAATAGTTATGAGAATACTTTTGCATGTAATTGTTATGAGAATACTTTTGCATGTAATTGTTATGAGAATACTTTTGCATGTAATTGTTATGAGAATACTTTTGCATGTAATTGTTATGAGAATACTTTTGCATGTAATAGTTATGAGAATACTTTTGCATGTAATAGTTATGAGAATACTTTTGCATGTAATTGTTATGAGAATACTTTTGCATGTTATTGTTATGAGAATACTTTTGCATGTAATTGTTATGAGAATACTTTTGCATGTAATAGTTATGAGAATACTTTTGCATGTTATTGTTATGAGAATACTTTTGCATGTTATTGTTATGAGAATACTTTTGCATGTAATTGTTATTAGAATACTTTTGCATGTAATAGTTATGAGAATACTTTTGCATGTAATAGTTATGAGAATACTTTTGCATGTAATTGTTATGAGAATACTTTTGCATGTTATTGTTATGAGAATACTTTTGCATGTAATTGTTATGAGAATACTTTTGCATGTAATTGTTATGAGAATACTTTTGCATGTAATAGTTATGAGAATACTTTTGCATGTAATAGTTATGAGAATACTTTTGCATGTAATTGTTATGAGAATACTTTTGCATGTAATAGTTATGAGAATACTTTTGCATGTAATAGTTATGAGAATACTTTTGCATGTAATAGTTATGAGAATACTTTTGCATGTAATTGTTATGAGAATACTTTTGCATGTAATAGTTATGAGAATACTTTTGCATGTAATTGTTATGAGAATACTTTTGCATGTAATTGTTATGAGAATACTTTTGCATGTAATTGTTATGAGAATACTTTTGCATGTTATTGTTATGAGAATACTTTTGCATGTAATAGTTATGAGAATACTTTTGCATGTAATTGTTATGAGAATACTTTTGCATGTAATTGTTATGAGAATACTTTTGCATGTAATTGTTATGAGAATACTTTTGCATGTAATTGTTATGAGAATACTTTTGCATGTTATTGTTATGAGAATACTTTTGCATGTAATAGTTATGAGAATACTTTTGCATGTAATTGTTATGAGAATACTTTTGCATGTAATTGTTATGAGAATACTTTTGCATGTTATTGTTATGAGAATACTTTTGCATGTAATAGTTATGAGAATACTTTTGCATGTAATTGTTATGAGAATACTTTTGCATGTAATTGTTATGAGAATACTTTTGCATGTAATTGTTATGAGAATACTTTTGCATGTAATAGTTATGAGAATACTTTTGCATGTAATTGTTATGAGAATACTTTTGCATGTTATTGTTATGAGAATACTTTTGCATGTAATAGTTATGAGAATACTTTTGCATGTAATTGTTATGAGAATACTTTTGCATGTAATTGTTATGAGAATACTTTTGCATGTAATTGTTATGAGAATACTTTTGCATGTTATTGTTATGAGAATACTTTTGCATGTAATTGTTATGAGAATACTTTTGCATGTAATAGTTATGAGAATACTTTTGCATGTAATAGTTATGAGAATACTTTTGCATGTAATTGTTATGAGAATACTTTTGCATGTAATAGTTATGAGAATACTTTTGCATGTAATAGTTATGAGAATACTTTTGCATGTAATTGTTATGAGAATACTTTTGCATGTAATAGTTATGAGAATACTTTTGCATGTAATAGTTATGAGAATACTTTTGCATGTAATTGTTATGAGAATACTTTTGCATGTAATTGTTATGAGAATACTTTTGCATGTAATAGTTATGAGAATACTTTTGCATGTTATTGTTATGAGAATACTTTTGCATGTTATTGTTATGAGAATACTTTTGCATGTAATTGTTATGAGAATACTTTTGCATGTAATAGTTATGAGAATACTTTTGCATGTAATAGTTATGAGAATACTTTTGCATGTAATTGTTATGAGAATACTTTTGCATGTTATTGTTATGAGAATACTTTTGCATGTAATAGTTATGAGAATACTTTTGCATGTAATTGTTATGAGAATACTTTTGCATGTAATTGTTATGAGAATACTTTTGCATGTAATTGTTATGAGAATACTTTTGCATGTAATAGTTATGAGAATACTTTTGCATGTAATTGTTATGAGAATACTTTTGCATGTAATTGTTATGAGAATACTTTTGCATGTAATTGTTATGAGAATACTTTTGCATGTAATAGTTATGAGAATACTTTTGCATGTAATTGTTATGAGAATACTTTTGCATGTAATTGTTATGAGAATACTTTTGCATGTAATAGTTATGAGAATACTTTTGCATGTAATTGTTATGAGAATACTTTTGCATGTAATTGTTATGAGAATACTTTTGCATGTAATAGTTATGAGAATACTTTTGCATGTAATAGTTATGAGAATACTTTTGCATGTAATAGTTATGAGAATACTTTTGCATGTAATTGTTATGAGAATACTTTTGCATGTTATTGTTATGAGAATACTTTTGCATGTAATTGTTATGAGAATACTTTTGCATGTAATTGTTATGAGAATACTTTTGCATGTAATTGTTATGAGAATACTTTTGCATGTAATAGTTATGAGAATACTTTTGCATGTAATTGTTATGAGAATACTTTTGCATGTAATTGTTATGAGAATACTTTTGCATGTAATTGTTATGAGAATACTTTTGCATGTTATAGTTATGAGAATACTTTTGCATGTTATTGTTATGAGAATACTTTTGCATGTTATTGTAATGAGAATACTTTTGCATGTAATAGTTATGAGAATACTTTTGCATGTAATTGTTATGAGAATACTTTTGCATGTAATTGTTATGAGAATACTCTTGCATGTAATTGTTATGAGAATACTTTTGCATGTTATTGTTATGAGAATACTCTTGCATGTAATTGTTATGAGAATACTTTTGCATGTTATTGTTATGAGAATACTTTTGCATGTTATTGTTATGAGAATACTTTTGCATGTTATTGTTATGAGAATACTTTTGCATGTTATTGTTATGAGAATACTTTTGCATGTTATTGTTATGAGAATACTTTTGCATGTAATTGTTATGAGAATACTTTTGCATGTTATTGTTATGAGAATACTTTTGCATTTAATAGATATGAGAATACTTTTGCATGTAATAGTTATGAGAATACTTTTGCATGTAATTGTTATGAGAATACTTTTGCATGTAATTGTTATGAGAATACTTTTGCATGTAATTGTTATGAGAATACTTTTGCATGTAATTGTTATGAGAATACCTTTGCATGTAATAGTTATTAGAATACCTTTGCATGTAATAGTTATGAGAATACCTTTGCATGTAATTGTTATGAGAATACCTTTGCATGTAATTGTTATGAGAATACTTTTGCATGTTATTGTTATGAGAATACTTTTGCATGTAATAGTTATGAGAATACCTTTGCATGTAATTGTTATGAGAATACCTTTACATGTAATAGTTATGAGAATACCTTTGCATGTAATTGTTATGAGAATACTTTTGCATGTTATTGTTATGAGAATACTTTTGCATGTAATAGTTATGAGAATACTTTTGCATGTAATTGTTATGAGAATACCTTTGCATGTAATTGTTATGAGAATACCTTTGCATGTTATAGTTATGAGAATACCTTTGCATGTAAGTGTTATGAGAATACTTTTGCATGTAATTGTTATGAGAATACTTTTGCATGTAATTGTTATGAGAATACTTTTGCATGTAATAGTTATGAGAATACCTTTGCATGTAATTGTTATGAGAATACTTTTGCATGTTATTGTTATGAGAATACTTTTGCATGTAATAGTTATGAGAATACTTTTGCATGTAATTGTTATGAGAATACTTTTGCATGTAATTGTTATGAGAATACTTTTGCATGTAATAGTTATGAGAATACCTTTGCATGTTATAGTTATGAGAATACCTTTGCATGTAAGTGTTATGAGAATACCTTTGCATGTAATTGTTATGAGAATACTTTTGCATGTTATTGTTATGAGAATACTTTTGCATGTAATTGTTATGAGAATACTTTTGCATGTAATAGTTTTGAGAATACTTTTGCATGTAATAGTTATGAGAATACTTTTGCATGTAATTGTTATGAGAATACCTTTGCATGTAATTGTTATGAGAATACTTTTGCATGTTATTGTTATGAGAATACTTTTGCATGTAATAGTTATGAGAATACTTTTGCATGTAATTGTTATGAGAATACTTTTGCATGTAATTGTTATGAGAATACCTTTGCATGTAATAGTTATGAGAATACTTTTGCATGTAATAGTTATGAGAATACCTTTGCATGTAATTGTTATGAGAATACCTTTGTATGTAATTGTTATGAGAAAACCTTTGCATGTAATTGTTATGAGAATACCTTAGCATGTAATAGTTATGAGAATACCTTTGCATGTAATAGTTATGAGAATACTTTTGCATGTAATAGTTATGAGAATACCTTTGCATGTAATTGTTATGAGAATACCTTTGCATGTAATTGTTATGAGAATACTTTTGCATGTAATAGTTATGAGAATACTTTTGCATGTAATTGTTATGAGAATACTTTTGCATGTAATAGTTATGAGAATACCTTTACATGTAATTGTTATGAGAATACCTTTGCATGTTATTGTTATGAGAATACTTTTGCATGTTATTGTTATGAGAATACTTTTGCATGTAATTGTTATGAGAATACTTTTGCATGTAATTGTTATGAGAATACTTTTGCATGTAATAGTTATGAGAATACTTTTGCATGTAATTGTTATGAGAATACCTTTGCATGTAATTGTTATGAGAATACTTTTGCATGTTATTGTTATGAGAATACTTTTGCATGTAATAGTTATGAGAATACTTTTGCATGTAATTGTTATGAGAAAACCTTTGCATGTAATTGTTATGAGAATACCTTAGCATGTAATAGTTATGAGAATACCTTTGCATGTAATAGTTATGAGAATACTTTTGCATGTAATAGTTATGAGAATACCTTTGCATGTAATTGTTATGAGAATACCTTTGTATGTAATTGTTATGAGAATACTTTTACATGTAATAGTTATGAGAATACCTTTGCATGTAATTGTTATGAGAATACCTTTGCATGTAATAGTTATGAGAATACTTTTGCATGTAATTGTTATGAGAATACCTTTGCATGTAATTGTTATGAGAATACCTTTGCATGTAATAGTTATGAGAATACCTTTGCATGTAATAGTTATGAGAATACTTTTGCATGTAATAGTTATGAGAATACCTTCGCATGTAATAGTTATGAGAATACCTTTGCATGTAATTGTTATGAGAATACCTTTGCATGTAATGGTTATGAGAATACTTTTGCATGTAATTGTTATGAGAATACTTTTGCATGTTATTGTTATGAGAATACTCTTGCATGTAATTGTTATGAGAATACTTTTGCGTGTAATTGTTATGAGAATACTTTTGCATGTTATTGTTATGAGAATACTTTTGCATGTTATTGTTATGAGAATACTTTTGCATGTTATTGTTATGAGAATACTTTTGCATGTTATTGTTATGAGAATACTTTTGCATGTAATAGTTATGAGAATACTTTTGCATGTAATAGTTATGAGAATACCTTCGCATGTAATAGTTATGAGAATACCTTTGCATGTAATTGTTATGAGAATACTTTTGCATGTAATTGTTATGAGAATACTTTTGCATGTAATTGTTATGAGAATACTTTTGCATGTTATTGTTATGAGAATACTTTTGCATGTAATAGTTATGAGAATACCTTTGCATGTAATTGTTATGAGAATACTTTTGCATGTAATAGTTATGAGAATACTTTTGCATGTAATTGTTATGAGAATACCTTTGCATGTAATTGTTATGAGAATACTTTTGCATGTTATTGTTATGAGAATACTTTTGCATGTTATTGTTATGAGAATACTTTTGCATGTTATTGTTATGAGAATACTTTTGCATGTTATTGTTATGAGAATACTTTTGCATGTAATTGTTATGAGAATACTTTTGCATGTAATAGTTATGAGAATACTTTTGCATGTAATTGTTATGAGAATACCTTTGCATGTAATTGTTATGAGAATACTTTTGCATGTTATTGTTATGAGAATACTTTTGCATGTAATAGTTATGAGAATACTTTTGCATGTAATTGTTATGAGAAAACCTTTGCATGTAATTGTTATGAGAATACCTTAGCATGTAATAGTTATGAGAATACCTTTGCATGTAATAGTTATGAGAATACTTTTGCATGTAATAGTTATGAGAATACCTTTGCATGTAATTGTTATGAGAATACCTTTGTATGTAATTGTTATGAGAAAACCTTTGCATGTAATTGTTATGAGAATACCTTAGCATGTAATAGTTATGAGAATACCTTTGCATGTAATAGTTATGAGAATACTTTTGCATGTAATAGTTATGAGAATACCTTTGCATGTAATTGTTATGAGAATACCTTTGCATGTAATTGTTATGAGAATACTTTTGCATGTAATAGTTATGAGAATACTTTTGCATGTAATTGTTATGAGAATACCTTTGCATGTTATTGTTATGAGAATACTTTTGCATGTAATTGTTATGAGAATACTTTTGCATGTTATTGTTATGAGAATACTTTTGCATGTAATTGTTATGAGAATACTTTTGCATGTAATAGTTATGAGAATACTTTTGCATGTAATTGTTATGAGAATACCTTTGCATGTTATTGTTATGAGAATACTTTTGCATGTAATAGTTATGAGAATAACTTTGCATGTAATTGTTATGAGAATACCTTTGCATGTTATTGTTATGAGAATACCTTTGCATGTAATTGTTATGAGAATACTTTTGCATGTTATTGTTATGAGAATACTTTTGCATGTAATTGTTATGAGAATACTTTTGCATGTAATTGTTATGAGAATACCTTTGCATGTAATTGTTATGAGAATACCTTAGCATGTAATAGTTATGAGAATACCTTTGCATGTAATAGTTATGAGAATACTTTTGCATGTAATAGTTATGAGAATACCTTTGCATGTAATTGTTATGAGAATACCTTTGCATGTAATTGTTATGAGAATACTTTTGCATGTAATAGTTATGAGAATACTTTTGCATGTAATTGTTATGAGAATACCTTTGCATGTTATTGTTATGAGAATACTTTTGCATGTAATTGTTATGAGAATACTTTTGCATGTAATAGTTATGAGAATACCTTTGCATGTAATTGTTATGAGAATACCTTTGCATGTAATTGTTATGAGAATACTTTTGCATGTAATAGTTATGAGAATACTTTTGCATGTAATTGTTATGAGAATACCTTTGCATGTTATTGTTATGAGAATACTTTTGCATGTAATTGTTATGAGAATACTTTTGCATGTAATTGTTATGAGAATACTTTTGCATGTAATTGTTATGAGAATACTTTTGCATGTAATTGTTATGAGAATACTTTTGCATGTTATTGTTATGAGAATACTTTTGCATGTAATTGTTATGAGAATACTTTTGCATGTAATTGTTATGAGAATACTTTTGCATGTAATTGTTATGAGAATACTTTTGCATGTAATAGTTATGAGAATACTTTTGCATGTAATTGTTATGAGAATACCTTTGCATGTAATTGTTATGAGAATACTTTTGCATGTTATTGTTATGAGAATACTTTTGCATGTAATAGTTATGAGAATACTTTTGCATGTAATTGTTATGAGAAAACCTTTGCATGTAATTGTTATGAGAATACCTTAGCATGTAATAGTTATGAGAATACCTTTGCATGTAATAGTTATGAGAATACTTTTGCATGTAATAGTTATGAGAATACCTTTGCATGTAATTGTTATGAGAATACCTTTGTATGTAATTGTTATGAGAATACTTTTACATGTAATAGTTATGAGAATACCTTTGCATGTAATTGTTATGAGAATACCTTTGCATGTAATAGTTATGAGAATACTTTTGCATGTAATTGTTATGAGAATACCTTTGCATGTAATTGTTATGAGAATACCTTTGCATGTAATAGTTATGAGAATACCTTTGCATGTAATAGTTATGAGAATACTTTTGCATGTAATAGTTATGAGAATACCTTCGCATGTAATAGTTATGAGAATACCTTTGCATGTAATTGTTATGAGAATACCTTTGCATGTAATGGTTATGAGAATACTTTTGCATGTAATTGTTATGAGAATACTTTTGCATGTTATTGTTATGAGAATACTTTTGCATGTAATTGTTATGAGAATACTTTTGCATGTTATTGTTATGAGAATACTTTTGCATGTTATTGTTATGAGAATACTTTTGCATGTAATAGTTATGAGAATACTTTTGCATGTAATAGTTATGAGAATACTTTTGCATGTTATTGTTATGAGAATACTTTTGCATGTAATTGTTATGAGAATACTTTTGCATGTTATTGTTATGAGAATACTTTTGCATGTAATTGTTATGAGAATACTTTTGCATGTTATTGTTATGAGAATACTTTTGCATGTAATAGTTATGAGAATACTTTTGCATGTAATAGTTATGAGAATACTTTTGCATGTAATAGTTATGAGAATACTTTTGCATGTTATTGTTATGAGAATACTTTTGCATGTAATTGTTATGAGAATACTTTTGCATGTTATTGTTATGAGAATACTTTTGCATGTTATTGTCATGAGAATACTTTTGCATGTAATAGTTATGAGAATACTTTTGCATGTTATTGTTATGAGAATACTTTTGCATGTTATTGTTATGAGAATACTTTTGCATGTAATTGTTATGAGAATACTTTTGCATGTAATAGTTATGAGAATACTTTTGCATGTTATTGTTATGAGAATACTTTTGCATGTTATTGTTATGAGAATACTTTTGCATGTAATAGTTATGAGAATACTTTTGCATGTTATTGTTATGAGAATACTTTTGCATGTAATTGTTATGAGAATACTTTTGCATGTTATTGTTATGAGAATACTTTTGCATGTAATAGTTATGAGAATACTTTTGCATGTAATAGTTATGAGAATACTTTTGCATGTAATAGTTATGAGAATACCTTCGCATGTAATAGTTATGAGAATACTTTTGCATGTTATTGTTATGAGAATACTTTTGCATGTTATTGTTATGAGAATACTTTTGCATGTAATTGTTATGAGAATACTTTTGCATGTAATAGTTATGAGAATACTTTTGCATGTAATAGTTATGAGAATACTTTTGCATGTTATTGTTATGAGAATACTTTTGCATGTAATTGTTATGAGAATACTTTTGCATGTAATAGTTATGAGAATACTTTTGCATGTAATTGTTATGAGAATACTTTTGCATGTTATTGTTATGAGAATACTTTTGCATGTAATTGTTATGAGAATACTTTTGCATGTTATTGTTATGAGAATACTTTTGCATGTAATTGTTATGAGAATACTTTTGCATGTAATAGTTATGAGAATACTTTTGCGTGTAATTGTTATGAGAATACTTTTGCATGTTATTGTTATGAGAATACTTTTGCATGTTATTGTTATGAGAATACTTTTGCATGTAATTGTTATGAGAATACTCTTGCATGTAATTGTTATGAGAATACTTTTGCATGTAATTGTTATGAGAATACTTTTGCATGTTATTGTTATGAGAATACTTTTGCATGTAATTGTTATGAGAATACTTTTGCGTGTAATTGTTATGAGAATACTTTTGCATGTAATTGTTATGAGAATACTTTTGCATGTAATTGTTATGAGAATACTTTTGCATTTAATTGTTATGAGAATACTTTTGCATGTAATTGTTATGAGAATACTTTTGCATGTAATTGTTATGAGAATACTTTTGCATGTAATTGTTATGAGAATACTTTTGCATTTAATTGTTATGAGAATACTTTTGCATGTTATTGTTATGAGAATACTTTTGCATTTAATTGTTATGAGAATACTTTTGCATTTAATTGTTATGAGAATACTTTTGCATTTAATTGTTATGAGAATACTTTTGCATTTAATTGTTATGAGAATACTTTTGCATTTAATTGTTATGAGAATACTTTTGCATTTAATTGTTATGAGAATACTTTTGCATTTAATTGTTATGAGAATACTTTTGCATTTAATTGTTATGAGAATACTTTTGCATGTAATTGTTATGAGAATACTTTTGCATGTAATTGTTATGAGAATACTTTTGCATGTTATTGTTATGAGAATACTTTTGCATGTAATTGTTATGAGAATACTTTTGCATGTAATTGTTATGAGAATACTTTTGCATTTAATTGTTATGAGAATACTTTTGCATGTTATTGTTATGAGAATACTTTTGCATTTAATTGTTATGAGAATACTTTTGCATTTAATTGTTATGAGAATACTTTTGCATGTAATTGTTATGAGAATACTTTTGCATGTAATTGTTATGAGAATACTTTTGCATGTTATTGTTATGAGAATACTTTTGCATGTAATTGTTATGAGAATACTTTTGCATGTAATTGTTATGAGAATACTTTTACATGTAATTGTTATGAGAATACTTTTGCAAGTAATTGTTATGAGAATACTTTTGCATGTAATTGTTATGAGAATACTTTTGCATGTTATTGTTATGAGAATACTTTTGCATGTAATTGTTATGAGAATACTTTTGCATGTAATTGTTATGAGAATACTTTTGCATGTAATTGTCATGAGAATACTTTTGCATGTAATAGTTATGAGAATACTTTTGCATGTAATTGTTATGAGAATACTTTTGCATGTAATTGTTATGAGAATACTTTTGCATGTAATTGTTATGAGAATACTTTTGCATGTAATAGTTATGAGAATACTTTTGCATGTTATTGTTATGAGAATACTTTTACATGTAATTGTTATGAGAATACTTTTACATGTAATTGTTATGAGAATACTTTTGCATGTAATTGTTATGAGAATACTTTTGCATGTAATAGTTATGAGAATACTTTTGCATGTAATTGTTATGAGAATACTTTTGCATGTAATTGTTATGAGAATACTTTTGCATGTAATTGTTATGAGAATACTTTTGCATGTAATTGTTATGAGAATACTTTTACATGTAATTGTTATGAGAATACTTTTGCATGTAATTGTTATGAGAATACTTTTGCATGTTATTGTTATGAGAATACTTTTACATGTAATTGTTATGAGAATACTTTTGCATGTAATAGTTATGAGAATACTTTTGCATGTAATAGTTATGAGAATACTTTTGCATGTTATTGTTATGAGAATACTTTTGCATGTAATTGTTATGAGAATACTTTTGCAAGTAATTGTTATGAGAATACTTTTGCATGTAATTGTTATGAGAATACTTTTGCATGTTATTGTTATGAGAATACTTTTGCATGTAATTGTTATGAGAATACTTTTGCATGTAATTGTTATGAGAATACTTTTGCATGTAATTGTTATGAGAATACTTTTGCATGTAATAGTTATGAGAATACTTTTGCATGTAATTGTTATGAGAATACTTTTGCATGTAATTGTTATGAGAATACTTTTGCATGTAATTGTTATGAGAATACTTTTGCATGTAATAGTTATGAGAATACTTTTGCATGTAATTGTTATGAGAATACTTTTGCATGTAATTGTTATGAGAATACTTTTGCATGTAATTGTTATGAGAATACTTTTACATGTAATAGTTATGAGAATACTTTTGCATGTAATTGTTATGAGAATACTTTTGCATGTAATTGTTATGAGAATACTTTTGCATGTAATTGTTATGAGAATACTTTTGCATGTAATTGTTATGAGAATACTTTTACATGTAATAGTTATGAGAATACTTTTGCATGTAATTGTTATGAGAATACTTTTACATGTAATTGTTATGAGAATACCTTTGCGTGTAATTGTTATGAGAATACTTTTGCATGTAATAGTTATGAGAATACTTTTGCATGTAATTGTTATGAGAATACTTTTGCATGTAATTGTTATGAGAATACCTTTGCATGTAATTGTTATGAGAATACCTTTGCATGAAATTGTTATGAGAATACTTTTGCATGTAATTGTTATGAGAATACTTTTACATGTAATTGTTATGAGAATACCTTTGCGTGTAATTGTTATGAGAATACTTTTGCATGTAATAGTTATGAGAATACTTTTGCATGTAATTGTTATGAGAATACTTTTGCATGTAATTGTTATGAGAATACCTTTGCATGTAATTGTTATGAGAATACCTTTGCATGAAATTGTTATGAGAATACTTTTGCATGTAATTGTTATGAGAATACTTTTGCATGTAATTGTTATGAGAATACTGTTGCATGTAATTGTTATGAGAATACCTTTGCATGTAATTGTTATGAGAATACCTTTGCATGTAATTGTTATGAGAATACTTTTGCATGTAATAGTTATGAGAATACTTTTGCATGTAATTGTTATGAGAATACTTTTGCATGAAATTGTTATGAGAATACTTTTGCATGTAATTGTTATGAGAATACTTTTGCATGTAATTGTTATGAGAATACTTTTGCATGTTATTGTTATGAGAATACTTTTGCATTTAATTGTTATGAGAATACTTTTGCATGTAATTGTTATGAGAATACTTTTGCATGTAATAGTTATGAGAATACTTTTGCATGTAATTGTTATGAGAATACTTTTGCATGAAATTGTTATGAGAATACTTTTGCATGTAATTGTTATGAGAATACTTTTGCATGTAATTGTTATGAGAATACTTTTGCATGTAATTGTTATGAGAATACCTTTGCATGTAATTGTTATGAGAATACCTTTGCATGTAATTGTTATGAGAATACTTTTGCATGTAATTGTTATGAGAATACTTTTGCATGAAATTGTTATGAGAATACTTTTGCATGTAATTGTTATGAGAATACTTTTGCATGAAATTGTTATGAGAATACTTTTGCATGTAATTGTTATGAGAATACTTTTGCATGTAATAGTTATGAGAATACTTTTGCATGTAATTGTTATGAGAATACTTTTGCATGAAATTGTTATGAGAATACTTTTGCATGTAATTGTTATGAGAATACTTTTGCATGTAATTGTTATGAGAATACTTTTGCATGTAATAGTTATGAGAATACTTTTGCATGTAATTGTTATGAGAATACTTTTGCATGTAATAGTTATGAGAATACTTTTGCATGTAATAGTTATGAGAATACTTTTGCATGAAATTGTTATGAGAATACTTTTGCATGTAATTGTTATGAGAATACTTTTGCATGTAATTGTTATGAGAATACTTTTGCATGTAATAGTTATGAGAATACTTTTGCATGTAATTGTTATGAGAATACTTTTGCATGAAATTGTTATGAGAATACTTTTGCATGTAATTGTTATGAGAATACTTTTGCATGAAATTGTTATGAGAATACTTTTGCATGTAATTGTTATGAGAATACTTTTGCATGTAATAGTTATGAGAATACCTTTGCATGTAATTGTTATGAGAATACTTTTGCATGAAATTGTTATGAGAATACTTTTACATGTAATTGTTATGAGAATACTTTTGCATGTAATTGTTATGAGAATACCTTTGCATGTAATTGTTATGAGAATACCTTTGCATCTAATTGTTATGAGAATACTTTTGCATGTTATTGTTATGAGAATACTTTTGCATGTAATTGTTATGAGAATACTTTTGCATGTAATTGTTATGAGAATACTTTTGCATGTAATTGTTATGAGAATACTTTTGCATGTAATTGTTATGAGAATACTTTTGCATGTAATTGTTATGAGAATACTTTTGCATGTAATTGTTATGAGAATACTTTTGCATGTAATTGTTATGAGAATACCTTTGCATGTAATTGTTATGAGAATACTTTTTCATGTAATTGTTATGAGAATACTTTTGCATGTAATTGTTATGAGAATACTTTTGCATGTAATTGTTATGAGAATACCTTTGCATCTAATTGTTATGAGAATACCTTTGCATCTAATTGTTATGAGAATACTTTTGCATGTTATTGTTATGAGAATACTTTTGCATGTAATTGTTATGAGAATACTTTTGCATGTAATTGTTATGAGAATACTTTTGCATGTAATAGTTATGAGAATACCTTTGCATGTAATTGTTATGAGAATACTTTTGCATGTAATTGTTATGAGAATACTTTTGCATGAAATTGTTATGAGAATACTTTTACATGTAATTGTTATGAGAATACTTTTGCATGTAATTGTGATGAGAATACCTTTGCATGTAATTGTTATGAGAATACCTTTGCATCTAATTGTTATGAGAATACTTTTGCATGTAATTGTTATGAGAATACTTTTGCATGTAATTGTTATGAGAATACTTTTGCATGTAATTGTTATGAGAATACTTTTGCATGTAATTGTTATGAGAATACTTTTGCATGTAATTGTTATGAGAATACTTTTGCATGTAATTGTTATGAGAATACTTTTGCATGTAATTGTTATGAGAATACTTTTGCATGTAATTGTTATGAGAATACCTTTGCATGTAATTGTTATGAGAATACTTTTGCATGTAATTGTTATGAGAATACTTTTGCATGTAATTGTTATGAGAATACTTTTGCATGTAATTGTTATGAGAATACCTTTGCATCTAATTGTTATGAGAATACCTTTGCATCTAATTGTTATGAGAATACTTTTGCATGTTATTGTTATGAGAATACTTTTGCATGTAATTGTTATGAGAATACTTTTGCATGTAATTGTTATGAGAATACTTTTGCATGTAATTGTTATGAGAATACTTTTGCATGTAATTGTTATGAGAATACTTTTGCATGTAATTGTTATGAGAATACCTTTGCATGTAATTGTTATGAGAATACTTTTGCATGTAATTGTTATGAGAATACCTTTGCATGTAATTGTTATGAGAATACTTTTGCATGTAATTGTTATGAGAATACTTTTGCATGTAATAGTTATGAGAATACCTTTGCATGTAATTGTTATGAGAATACCTTTGCATCTAATTGTTATGAGAATACTTTTGCATGTAATTGTTATGAGAATACTTTTGCATGTAATTGTTATGAGAATACCTTTGCATGTAATAGTTATGAGAATACTTTTGCATGTTATTGTTATGAGAATACCTTTGCATGTAATTGTTATGAGAATACTTTTGCATGTAATTGTTATGAGAATACCTTTGCATGTAATTGTTATGAGAATACCTTTGCATGTAATTGTTATGAGAATACTTTTGCATGTAATCGTTATGAGAATACTTTTGCATGTAATAGTTATGAGAATACCTTTGCATGTAATTGTTATGAGAATACTTTTGCATGTAATTGTTATGAGAATACCTTTGCATGTAATTGTTATGAGAATACTTTTGCATGTAATTGTTATGAGAATACTTTTGCATGTAATTGTTATGAGAATAACTTTTGCATGTAATAGTTATGAGAATACTTTTGCATGTTATTGTTATGAGAATACCTTTGCATGTAATTGTTATGAGAATACTTTTGCATGTAATAGTTATGAGAATACTTTTGCATGTAATTGTTATGAGAATACTTTTGCATGTAATTGTTATGAGAATACCTTTGCATGTAATTGTTATGAGAATACTTTTGCATGTAATAGTTATGAGAATACCTTCGCATGTAATAGTTATGAGAATACTTTTGCATGTAATTGTTATGAGAATACTTTTGCATGTAATTGTTATGAGAATACCTTTGCATGTAATTGTTATGAGAATACTTTTGCATGTAATTGTTATGAGAATACTTTTGCATGTAATTGTTATGAGAATACCTTAGCATGTAATTGTTATGAGAATACTTTTGCATGTTATTGTTATGAGAATACTTTTGCATGTAATTGTTATGAGAAAACTTTTGCATGTAATTGTTATGAGAATACTTTTGCATGTTATTGTTATGAGAATACTTTTGCATGTAATTGTTATGAGAATACTTTTGCATGTAATAGTTATGAGAATACCTTTGCATGTAATTGTCATGAGAATACTTTTGCATGTTATTGTTATGAGAATACTTTTTCATGTAATTGTTATGAGAATACTTTTGCATGTAATTGTTATGAGAAAACTTTTGCATGTTATTGTTATGAGAATACTTTTGCATGTTATTGTTATGAGAATACTTTTGCATGTAATTGTTATGAGAATACTTTTGCATGTTATTGTTATGAGAATACTTTTGCATGTAATTGTTATGAGAATACTTTTGCATGTAATTGTAATGAGAATACTTTTGCATGTTATTGTTATGAGAATACTTTTGCATGTAATTGTTATGAGAATACTTTTGCATGTAATTGTTATGAGAATACTTTTGCATGTAATAGTTATGAGAATACCTTCGCATGTAATAGTTATGAGAATACTTTTGCATGTAATTGTTATGAGAATACTTTTGCATGTAATTGTTATGAGAATACCTTTGCATGTAATTGTTATGAGAATACTTTTGCATGTTATTGTTATGAGAATACTTTTGCATGTAATTGTAATGAGAATACTTTTGCATGTAATTGTTATGAGAATACCTTTGCATGTAATTGTTATGAGAATACTTTTGCATGTAATTGTTATGAGAATACTTTTGCATGTAATTGTAATGAGAATACTTTTGCATGTTATTGTTATGAGAATACTTTTGCATGTAATTGTTATGAGAATACTTTTGCATGTAATTGTTATGAGAATACCTTTGCATGTAATTGTCATGAGAATACTTTTGCATGTTATTGTTATGAGAATACTTTTTCATGTAATTGTTATGAGAATACTTTTGCATGTAATTGTTATGAGAATACCTTTGCATGTTATTGTTATGAGAATACTTTTGCATGTTATTGTTATGAGAATACTTTTGCATGTAATTGTAATGAGAATACCTTTGCATGTAATTGTTATGAGAATACTTTTGCATGTAATTGTTATGAGAATACTTTTGCATGTAATTGTTATGAGAATACCTTTGCATGTAATTGTTATGAGAATACTTTTGCATGTAATTGTTATGAGAATACTTTTGCATGTTATTGTTATGAGAATACTTTTGCATGTTATTGTTATGAGAATACCTTTGCATGTAATTGTTATGAGAATACCTTTGCATGTAATTGTTATGAGAATACTTTTGCATGTTATTGTTATGAGAATACTTTTGCATGTAATTGTTATGAGAATACTTTTGCATGTAATTGTTATGAGAATACTTTTGCATGTAATTGTTATGAGAATACTTTTGCATGTTATTGTTATGAGAATACCTTTGCATGTTATTGTTATGAGAATACCTTTGCATGTAATTGTTATGAGAATACTTTTGCATGTTATTGTTATGAGAATACTTTTGCATGTTATTGTTATGAGAATACCTTTGCATGTAATAGTTATGAGAATACTTTTGCATGTTATTGTTATGAGAATACTTTTGCATGTTATTGTTATGAGAATACTTTTGCATGTAATTGTTATGAGAATACTTTTGCATGTAATTGTTATGAGAATACTTTTGCATGTTATTGTTATGAGAATACCTTTGCATGTAATTGTTATGAGAATACTTTTGCATGTTATTGTTATGAGAATACTTTTGCATGTAATTGTTATGAGAATACCTTTGCATGTTATTGTTATGAGAATACTTTTGCATGTAATTGTTATGAGAATACTTTTGCATGTAATAGTTATGAGAATACTTTTGCATGTTATTGTTATGAGAATACTTTTGCATGTTATTGTTATGAGAATACTTTTGCATGTTATTGTTATGAGAATACCTTTGCATGTTATTGTTATGAGAATACTTTTGCATGTTATTGTTATGAGAATACCTTTGCATGTTATTGTTATGAGAATACTTTTGCATGTTATTGTTATGAGAATACCTTTGCATGTTATTGTTATGAGAATACTTTTGCATGTTATTGTTATGAGAATACTTTTGCATGTTATTGTTATGAGAATACTTTTGCATGTTATTGTTATGAGAATACTTTTGCATGTTATTGTTATGAGAATACTTTTGCATGTTATTGTTATGAGAATACCTTTGCATGTTATTGTTATGAGAATACTTTTGCATGTAATAGTTATGAGAATACTTTTGCATGTAATTGTTATGAGAATACTTTTGCATGTTATTGTTATGAGAATACTTTTGCATGTTATTGTTATGAGAATACCTTTGCATGTTATTGTTATGAGAATACCTTTGCATGTAATAGTTATGAGAATACTTTTGCATGTTATTGTTATGAGAATACCTTTGCATGTTATTGTTATGAGAATACTTTTGCATGTTATTGTTATGAGAATACTTTTGCATGTAATTGTAATGAGAATACCTTTGCATGTAATTGTTATGAGAATACTTTTGCATGTAATTGTTATGAGAATACTTTTGCATGTAATTGTTATGAGAATACCTTTGCATGTAATTGTTATGAGAATACTTTTGCATGTAATTGTTATGAGAATACTTTTGCATGTAATTGTTATGAGAATACTTTTGCATGTAATTGTTATGAGAATACTTTTGCATGTAATTGTTATGAGAATACCTTTGCATGTAATTGTTATGAGAATACTTTTGCATGTAATTGTTATGAGAATACTTTTGCATGTTATTGTTATGAGAATACTTTTGCATGTTATTGTTATGAGAATACCTTTGCATGTAATTGTTATGAGAATACCTTTGCATGTAATTGTTATGAGAATACTTTTGCATGTTATTGTTATGAGAATACTTTTGCATGTAATTGTTATGAGAATACTTTTGCATGTAATTGTTATGAGAATACTTTTGCATGTAATTGTTATGAGAATACTTTTGCATGTTATTGTTATGAGAATACCTTTGCATGTAATTGTTATGAGAATACTTTTGCATGTTATTGTTATGAGAATACCTTTGCATGTAATAGTTATGAGAATACTTTTGCATGTAATTGTTATGAGAATACTTTTGCATGTAATAGTTATGAGAATACTTTTGCATGTAATTGTTATGAGAATACCTTTGCATGTTATTGTTATGAGAATACTTTTGCATGTTATTGTTATGAGAATACTTTTGCATGTAATTGTTATGAGAATACTTTTGCATGTTATTGTTATGAGAATACTTTTGCATGTTATTGTTATGAGAATACTCTTGCATGTAATAGTTATGAGAATACTTTTGCATGTAATAGTTATGAGAATACTTTTGCATGTTATTGTTATGAGAATACTCTTGCATGTAATTGTTATGAGAATACTTTTGCATGTAATTGTTATGAGAATACTTTTGCATGTAATTGTTATGAGAATACTTTTGCATGTTATTGTTATGAGAATACTTTTGCATGTAATAGTTATGAGAATACTCTTGCATGTAATTGTTATGAGAATACTTTTGCATGTTATTGTTATGAGAATACTCTTGCATGTAATTGTTATGAGAATACTTTTGCATGTAATTGTTATGAGAATACTTTTGCATGTTATTGTTATGAGAATACTTTTGCATGTTATTGTTATGAGAATACTCTTGCATGTAATAGTTATGAGAATACTTTTGCATGTAATAGTTATGAGAATACTTTTGCATGTTATTGTTATGAGAATACTCTTGCATGTAATTGTTATGAGAATACTTTTGCATGTAATTGTTATGAGAATACTTTTGCATGTAATTGTTATGAGAATACTTTTGCATGTTATTGTTATGAGAATACTTTTGCATCTAATAGTTATGAGAATACTTTTGCATGTAATAGTTATGAGAATACTTTTGCATCTAATAGTTATGAGAATACTTTTGCATGTTATTGTTATGAGAATACTTTTGCATGTTATTGTTATGAGAATACTCTTGCATGTAATTGTTATGAGAATACTTTTGCATGTAATAGTTATGAGAATACTTTTGCATGTAATAGTTATGAGAATACTTTTGCATGTTATTGTTATGAGAATACTCTTGCATGTAATTGTTATGAGAATACTTTTGCATGTAATTGTTATGAGAATACTTTTGCATGTAATAGTTATGAGAATACTTTTGCATGTAATTGTTATGAGAATACTTTTGCATGTAATTGTTATGAGAATACTTTTGCATGTAATTGTTATGAGAATACTTTAGCATGTTATTGTTATGAGAATACTCTTGCATGTAATTGTTATGAGAATACTTTTGCATGTAATTGTTAGTAGAATACTCTTGCATGTAATAGTTATGAGAATACTTTTGCATGTAATTGTTATGAGAATACTTTTGCATGTAATTGTTATGAGAATACTTTTGCATGTAATTGTTATGAGAATACTCTTGCATGTAATAGTTATGAGAATACTTTTGCATGTAATAGTTATGAGAATACCTTTGCATGTTATTGTTATGAGAATACCTTTGCATGTAATTGTTATGAGAATACCTTTGCATGTAATTGTTATGAGAATACTCTTGCATGTAATAGTTATGAGAATACTTTTGCATGTAATTGTTATGAGAATACTTTTGCATGTAATTGTTATGAGAATACCTTTGCATGTTATTGTTATGAGAATACCTTTACATGTAATAGTTATGAGAATACCTTTGCATGTAATAGTTATGAGAATACTCTTGCATGTAATAGTTATGAGAATACTTTTGCATGTAATTGTTATGAGAATACTTTTGCATGTAATAGTTATGAGAATACTTTTGCATGTAATTGTTATGAGAATACTCTTGCATGTAATAGTTATGAGAATACTTTTGCATGTAATAGTTATGAGAATACTTTTGCATGTAATTGTTATGAGAATACTCTTGCATGTAATAGTTATGAGAATACTTTTGCATGTAATTGGTCTGAAAATACTTTTGGATGTAATAGTTATGAGAATACTTTTGCATGTAATTGTTATGAGAATACTCTTGCATGTAATTGTTATGAGAATACTTTTGCATGTAATTGTTATGAGAATACTCTTGCATGTAATAGTTATGAGAATACTTTTGCATGTAATAGTTATGAGAATACTCTTGCATGTAATTGTTATGAGAATACTCTTGCATGTAATTGTTATGAGAATACTCTTGCATGTAATAGTTATGAGAATACTTTTGCATGTAATTGTTATGAGAATACTTTTGCATGTAATTGTTATTAGAATACTCTTGCATGTAATAGTTATGAGAATACTTTTGCATGTAATTGTTATGAGAATACTTTTGCATGTAATAGTTATGAGAATACTTTTGCATGTAATAGTTATGAGAATACTTTTGCATTTAATAGTTATGAGAATACTCTTGCATGTAATTGTTATGGGAATACTTTTGCATGTAATTGTTATGAGAATACTTTTGCATGTAATTGTTATGAGAATACTTTTGCATGTAATAGTTATGAGAATACTTTTGCATGTAATAGTTATGAGAATACTCTTGCATGTAATAGTTATGAGAATACTTTTGCATGTAATAGTTATGAGAATACTCTTGCATGTAATTTTTATGAGAATACTTTTGCATGTAATTGTTATGAGAATACTTTTGCATGTAATTGTTATGAGAATACTCTTGCATGTAATTGTTATGAGAATACTTTTGCATGTAATTGTTATGAGAATACTTTTGCATGTAATTGTTATGAGAATACTTTTGCATGTAATTGTTATGAGAATACTTTTGCATGTAATTGTTATGAGAATACTTTTGCATGTAATTGTTATGAGAATACTTTTGCATGTAATTGTTATGAGAATACTTTTGCATGTAATTGTTATAAGAATACTTTTGCATGTAATTGTTATGAGAATACTCTTGCATGTAATTGTTATGAGAATACTTTTGCATGTAATTGTTATGAGAATACTTTTGCATGTAATTGTTATGAGAATACTCTTGCATGTAATTGTTATGAGAATACTTTTGCATGTAATTGTTATGAGAATACTTTTGCATGTAATTGTTATGAGAATACTTTTGCATGTAATTGTTATGAGAATACTTTTGCATGTAATTGTTATGAGAATACTTTTGCATGTAATTGTTATGAGAATACTCTTGCATGTAATTGTTATGAGAATACTTTTGCATGTAATTGTTATGAGAATACTTTTGCATGTAATTGTTATGAGAATACTTTTGCATGTAATAGTTATGAGAATACTCTTGCATGTAATAGTTATGAGAATACTCTTGCATGTAATTGTTATGAGAATACTTTTGCATGTAATAGTTATGAGAATACTTTTGCATGTAATAGTTATGAGAATACTCTTGCATGTAATTGTTATGAGAATACTTTTGCATGTAATTGTTATGAGAATACTTTTGCATGTAATTGTTATGAGAATACTTTTGCATGTAATAGTTATGAGAATACTCTTGCATGTAATTGTTATGAGAATACTTTTGCATGTAATTGTTATGAGAATACTTTTGCATGTGATTGTTATGAGAATACTCTTGCATGTAATTGTTATGAGAATACTTTCACATGTAATTGTTATGAGAATACTCTTGCATGTAATAGTTATGAGAATACTCTTGCATGTAATTGTTATGAGAATACTCTTGCATGTAATTGTTATGAGAATACTTTTGCATGTAATTGTTATGAGAATACTCTTGCATGTAATTGTTATGAGAATACTTTTGCATGTAATTGTTATGAGAATACTCTTGCATGTAATTGTTATGAGAATACTTTTGCATGTAATTGTTATGAGAATACTTTTGCATGTAATTGTTATGAGAATACTTTTGCATGTAATTGTTATGAGAATACTTTTGCATGTAATTGTTATGAGAATACTTTTGCATGTAATTGTTATGAGAATACTTTTGCATGTAATAGTCATGAGAATACTTTTGCATGTAATTGTTATGAGAATACTTTTGCATGTAATTGTTATGAGAATACTTTTGCATGTAATTGTTATGAGAATACTTTTGCATGTAATTGTTATGAGAATACTTTTGCATGTAATAGTCATGAGAATACTTTTGCATGTAATTGTTATGAGAATACTTTTGCATGTAATTGTTATGAGAATACTTTTGCATGTAATTGTTATGAGAATACTTTTGCATGTAATTGTTATGAGAATACTTTTGCATGTAATAGTTATGAGAATACCTTCGCATGTAATAGTTATGAGAATACCTTTGCATGTAATAGTTATGAGAATACCTTCGCATGTAATATTTATGAGAATACCTTTGCATGTAATAGTTATGAGAATACCTTTGCATGTAATAGTTATGAGAATACCTTTACATGTAATAGTTATGAGAATACCTTTGCATGTAATAGTTATGAGAATACCTTTGCATGTAATAGTCATAAGAATACATTTGCATGTAATAGTTATGAGAATACCTTTGCATGTAATAGTCATGAGAATACCTTCGCATGTAATAGTTATGAGAATACCTTCGCATGTAATAGTTATGAGAATACCTTTGCGTGTAATAGTTATGAGAATACCTTTGCATGTAATAGTTATTAGAATACCTTTGCATGTAATAGTTATGAGAATACCTTTGCATGTAATAGTTATGAGAATACCTTTGCATGTAATAGTTATGAGAATACCTTTGCATGTAATAGTTATGAGAATACCTTTGCGTGTAATAGTTATTAGAATACCTTTGCATGTAATAGTTATGAGAATACCTTTGCATGTAATAGTTATGAGAATACCTTTGCATGTAATAGTTATGAGAATACCTTTGCATTTAATAGTTATGAGAATACCTTTGCATGTAATAGTTATGAGAATACCTTTGCATGTAATAGTTATGAGAATACCTTTGCATGTAATAGTTATGAGAATACCTTCGCATGTAATAGTCATGAGAATACCTTCGCATGTAATAGTTATGAGAATACCTTTGCATGTAATAGTTATGAGAATACCTTTGCATGTAATAGTTATGAGAATACCTTTGCATGTAATAGTTATGAGAATACCTTTGCGTGTAATAGTTATTAGAATACCTTTGCATGTAATAGTTATGAGAATACCTTTGCATGTAATAGTTATGAGAATACCTTTGCATGTAATAGTTATGAGATTACCTTTGCATGTAATAGTTATGAGAATACCTTTGCATGTAATAGTTATGAGAATACCTTTGCATGTAATAGTTATGAGAATACCTTTGCATGTAATAGTTATGAGAATACCTTTGCATGTAATAGTTATGAGAATACCTTTGCATGTAATAGTTATGAGAATACCTTTACATGTAATAGTTATGAGAATACGTTTGCATATAATAGTTATGAGAATACGTTTGCATGTAATAGTTATGAGAATACCTTTGCATGTAATAGTTATGAGAATACTTTTGCATGTAATAGTTATGAGAATACCTTTGCATGTAATAGTTATGAGAATACCTTCGCATGTAATAGTTATGAGAATACCTTTGCATGTAATAGTTATGAGAATACCTTTGCATGTAATAGTTATGAGAATACCTTTGCATGTAATAGTTATGAGAATACCTTTGCATGTAATAGTTATGAGAATACCTTTGAATGTAATAGTTATGAGAATACTTTTGCATGTAATAGTTATGAGAATACCTTTGCATGTAATAGTTATGAGAATACCTTTGCATGTAATAGTTATGAGAAAACTTTTGCATGTAATAGTTATGAGAAAACTTTTGCATGTAATAGTTATGAGAATACCTTTGCATGTAATAGTTATGAGAAAACTTTTGCATGTAATAGTTATGAGAATACATTTGCATTCAATAGTTATGAGAATACCTTTGCATGTAATAGTTATGAGAATACCTTTGCATGTAATAGTTATGAGAATACCTTTGCATGTAATAGTTATGAGAATACCTTTACATGTAATAGTTATGAGAATACCTTTGCATGTAATAGTTATGAGAATTCCTTTGCATTCAATAGTTATGAGAATACCTTTGCATGTAATAGTTAATAGAATACCTTTACATGTAATAGTTATGAGAATACCTTTGCATGTAATAGTTATGAGAATACCTTTGCATTCAATAGTTATGAGAATACCTTTGCATGTAATAGTTATGAGAATACCTTTGCATGTAATAGTTATGAGAATACCTTTGCATGTAATAGTTATGAGAATACCTTTGCATTCAATAGTTATGAGAATACTTTTGCATGTAATAGTTATGAGAATACCTTTGCATCTAATAGTTATAAGAATACCTTTGCATGTAATAGTTATGAGAATACCTTTGCATGTAATAGTTATGAGAATACCTTTGCATGTAATAGTTATGAGAATACCTTTGCATGTAATAGTTATGAGAATACCTTTGCATGTAATAGTTATGAGAATACCTTTGCATTTAATAGTTATGAGAATACCTTTGCATGTAATAGTTATGAGAATACCTTTGCATTCAATAGTTATGAGAATACCTTTGCATCTAATAGTTATGAGAATACCTTTGCATGTAATAGTTGTGAGAATACCCTCGCATGTAATAGTTATGAGAATACCTTTGCATGTAATAGTTATGAGAATACCTTTGCATCTAATAGTTATGAGAATACCTTCGCATGTAATAGTTATGAGAATACCTTTGCATGTAATAGTTATGAGAATACCTTTGCATGTAATAGTTATGAGAATACCTTCGCATGTAATAGTTATGAGAATACCTTTGCATGTAATAGTTATGAGAATACCTTCGCATGTAATAGTTATGAGAATACCTTTGCATGTAATAGTTATGAGAATACCTTCGCATCTAATAGTTATGAGAATACCTTTGCATGTAATAGTTATGAGAATACCTTTGCATCTAATAGTTATGAGAATACCTTTGCATCTAATAGTTATGAGAATACCTTTGCATCTAATAGTTATGAGAATACCTTTGCATGTAATAGTTATAAGAATACCTTTGCATGTAATAGTTATGAGAATACCTTTGCATCTAATAGTTATGAGAATACCTTTGCATCTAATAGTTATGAGAATACCTTTGCATGTAATAGTTATGAGAATACGTTTGCATCTAATAGTTATGAGAATACCTTTGCATGTAATAGTTATGAGAATACCTTTGCATGTAATAGTTATGAGAATACCTTTGCATGTAATAGTTATGAGAATACCTTTGCATGTAATAGTTATGAGAATACCTTTGCATGTAATAGTTATGAGAATACCTTTGCATGTAATAGTTATGAGAATGCCTTTGCATGTAATAGTTATGAGAATACCTTTGCATGTAATAGTTATGAGAATACCTTTGCATCTAATAGTTATGAGAATACCTTTGCATCTAATAGTTATGAGAATACCTTTGCATCTAATAGTTATGAGAATACCTTTGCATGTAATAGTTATGAGAATACCTTAGCATGTAATAGTTATGTGAATACCTTAGCATGTAATAGTTATGAGAATACATTTGCATGTAATAGTTATGAGAATACCTTTGCATGTAATAGTTATTAGAATACCTTTGCATGTAATAGTTATGAGAATACTTTTGCATGTAATAGTTATGAGAATACCTTCGCATGTAATAGTTATGAGAATACCTTTGCATGTAATAGTTATGAGAATACCTTCGCATGTAATAGTTATGAGAATACCTTTGCATGTAATAGTTATGAGAATACCTTTGCATGTAATAGTTATGAGAATACCTTTGCATGTAATAGTTATGAGAATACCTTTGCATGTAATAGTTATGAGAATACCTTTGCATCTAATAGTTATGAGAATACCTTTGCATGTAATATTTATGAGAATACCTTTGCATGTAATAGTTATGAGAATACCTTTGCATCTAATAGTTATGAGAATACCTTTGCATGTAATAGTTATGAGAATACCTTTGCATGTAATAGTTATGAGAATACCTTTGCATGTAATAGTTATGAGAATACCTTTGCATGTAATAGTTATGAGAATAACTTTGCATCTAATAGTTATGAGAATACCTTTGCATGTAATAGTTATGAGAATACCTTTGCATGTAATAGTTATGAGAATACGTTTGCATGTAATAGTTATGAGAATACGTTTGCATGTAATAGTTATGAGAATACCTTTGCATGTAATAGTTATGAGAATACCTTTGCATGTAATAGTTATGAGAATACCTTTGCATGTAATAGTTATGAGAATAACTTTGCATCTAATAGTTATGAGAATACCTTTGCATGTAATAGTTATGAGAATACCTTTGCATGTAATAGTTATGAGAATACGTTTGCATGTAATAGTTATGAGAATACGTTTGCATGTAATAGTTATGAGAATACCTTTGCATGTAATAGTTATGAGAATACCTTTGCATGTAATAGTTATGAGAATACCTTTGCATCTAATAGTTATGAGAATACCTTTGCATGTAATAGTTATGAGAATACCTTTGCATGTAATAGTTATGAGAATACCTTTGCATCTAATAGTTATGAGAATACCTTTGCATGTAATAGTTATGAGAATACCTTTGCATGTAATAGTTATGAGAATACCTCTGCATGTAATAGTTATGAGAATACCTTTGCATGTAATAGTTATGAGAATACCTTTGCATCTAATAGTTATGAGAATACCTTTGCATGTAATAGTTATGAGAATACCTTTGCATCTAATAGTTATGAGAATACCTTTGCATGTAATAGTTATGAGAATACCTTTGCATGTAATAGTTATGATAATACCTTTGCATGTAATAGTTATGAGAATACCTTCGCATGTAATAGTTATGAGAATACCTTTGCATGTAATAGTTATGAGAATACCTTCGCATGTAATAGTTATGAGAATACCTTTGCATGTAATAGTTATGAGAATACCTTTGCATGTAATAGTTATGAGAATACCTTTGCATGTAATAGTTATGAGAATACCTTTGCATCTAATAGTTATGAGAATACCTTTGCATGTAATATTTATGAGAATACCTTTGCATGTAATAGTTATGAGAATACCTTTGCATCTAATAGTTATGAGAATACCTTTGCATGTAATAGTTATGAGAATACCTTTGCATGTAATAGTTATGAGAATACCTTTGCATGTAATAGTTATGAGAATACCTTTGCATGTAATAGTTATGAGAATAACTTTGCATCTAATAGTTATGAGAATACCTTTGCATGTAATAGTTATGAGAATACGTTTGCATGTAATAGTTATGAGAATACCTTTGCATGTAATAGTTATGAGAATACCTTTGCATGTAATAGTTATGAGAATACTTTTGCATGTAATTGTTATGAGAATACTTTTGCATGTAATTGTTATGAGAATACTTTTGCATGTAATTGTTATGAGAATACTTTTGCATGTTATTGTAATGAGAATACTTTTGCATGTAATTGTTATGAGAATACTTTTGCATGTAATTGTTATGAGAATACTTTTGCATGTAATTGTTATGAGAATACTCTTGCATGTAATTGTTATGAGAATACTCTTGCATGTAATTGTTATGAGAATACTTTTGCATGTAATAGTTATGAGAATACTCTTGCATGTAATTGTTATGAGAATACTCTTGCATGTAATTGTTATCAGAATACTTTTGCATGTAATTGTTATGAGAATACTCTTGCATGTAATTGTTATGAGAATACTTTTGCATGTAATAGTTATGAGAATACTTTTGCATGTAATAGTTATGAGAATACTTTTGCATGTAATTGTTATGAGAATACTTTTGCATGTAATAGTTATGAGAATACTTTTGCATGTAATAGTTATGAGAATACTTTTGCATGTAATAGTTATGAGAATACTCTTGCATGTAATTGTTATGAGAATACTTTTGCATGTAATAGTTATGAGAATACTTTTGCATGTAATAGTTATGAGAATACTCTTGCATGTAATTGTTATGAGAATACTCTTGCATGTAATTGTTATGAGAATACTCTTGCATGTAATTGTTATGAGAATACTTTTGCATGTAATTGTTATGAGAATACTTTTGCATGTAATTGTTATGAGAATACTTTTGCATGTAATTGTTATGAGAATACTCTTGCATGTAATTGTTATGAGAATACTTTTGCATGTAATTGTTATGAGAATACTCTTGCATGTAATTGTTATGAGAATACTCTTGCATGTAATTGTTATGAGAATACTTTTGCATGTAATTGTTATAAGAATACTCTTGCATGTAATAGTTATGAGAATACTCTTGCATGTAATTGTTATGAGAATACTTTTGCATGTAATTGTTATGAGAATACTTTTGCATGTAATTGTTATGAGAATACTTTTGCATGTAATAGTTATGAGAATACTTTTGCATGTAATAGTTATGAGAATACTCTTGCATGTAATAGTTATGAGAATACTTTTGCATGTAATAGTTATGAGAATACTCTTGCATGTAATTTTTATGAGAATACTTTTGCATGTAATTGTTATGAGAATACTTTTGCATGTAATTGTTATGAGAATACTCTTGCATGTAATTGTTATGAGAATACTCTTGCATGTAATTGTTATGAGAATACTTTTGCATGTAATTGTTATGAGAATACTTTTGCATGTAATTGTTATGAGAATACTCTTGCATGTAATTGTTATGAGAATACTTTTGCATGTAATTGTTATGAGAATACTCTTGCATGTAATTGTTATGAGAATACTTTTGCATGTAATTGTTATGAGAATACTCTTGCATGTAATAGTTATGAGAATACTTTTGCATGTAATTGTTATGAGAATACTTTGGCATGTAATAGTTATGAGAATACTTTTGCATGTAATAGTTATGAGAATACTTTTGCATGTAATAGTTATGAGAATACTCTTGCATGTAATTGTTATGAGAATACTCTTGCATGTAATTGTTATGAGAATACCTTCACATGTAATTGTTATGAGAATACTCTTGCATGTAATTGTTATGAGAATACTCTTGCATGTAATTGTTATGAGAATACTTTTGCATGTAATAGTTATGAGAATACTCTTGCATGTAATTTTTATGAGAATACTTTTGCATGTAATTGTTATGAGAATACTTTTGCATGTAATAGTTATGAGAATACTCTTGCATGTAATTGTTATGAGAATACTCTTGCATGTAATTGTTATGAGAATACTCTTGCATGTAATTGTTATGAGAATACTTTTGCATGTAATTGTTATGAGAATACTTTTGCATGTAATAGTTATGAGAATACTTTTGCATGTAATAGTTATGAGAATACTTTTGCATGTTATTGTAATGAGAATACTCTTGCATGTAATTGTTATGAGAATACTCTTGCATGTAATTGTTATGAGAATACTCTTGCATGTAATTGTTATGAGAATACTCTTGCATGTAATTGTTATGAGAATACTTTTGCATGTAATTGTTATGAGAATACTTTTGCATGTTATTGTTATGAGAATACTTTTGCATGTAATTGTTATGAGAATACTCTTGCATGTAATTGTTATGAGAATACTTTTGCATGTAATTGTTATAAGAATACTTTTGCATGTAATTGTTATGAGAATACTTTTGCATGTAATTGTTATGAGAATACTCTTGCATGTAATTGTTATGAGAATACTCTTGCATGTAATTGTTATGAGAATACTCTTGCATGTAATTGTTATGAGAATACTCTTGCATGTAATTGTTATGAGAATACTCTTGCATGTAATTGTTATGAGAATACTCTTGCATGTAATTGTTATGAGAATACTCTTGCATGTAATTGTTATGAGAATACTTTTGCATGTAATTGTTATGAGAATACTTTTGCATGTTATTGTTATGAGAATACTTTTGCATGTAATAGTTATGAGAATACTTTTGCATGTAATTGTTATGAGAATACTTTTGCATGTAATTGTTATAAGAATACTTTTGCATGTAATAGTTATGAGAATACTCTTGCATGTAATTGTTATGAGAATACTCTTGCATGTAATTGTTATGAGAATACTTTTGCATGTAATTGTTATGAGAATACTTTTGCATGTAATAGTTATGAGAATACTTTTGCATGTAATTGTTATGAGAATACTTTTGCATGTAATTGTTATGAGAATACTCTTGCATGTAATTGTTATGAGAATACTCTTGCATGTAATTGTTATGAGAATACTTTTGCATGTTATTGTAATGAGAATACTTTTGCATGTAATTGTTATGAGAATACTTTTGCATGTTATTGTTATGAGAATACTTTTGCATGTAATTGTTATGAGAATACTCTTGCATGTAATTGTTATGAGAATACTTTTGCATGTAATTGTTATAAGAATACTTTTGCATGTAATTGTTATGAGAATACTTTTGCATGTAATTGTTATGAGAATACTCTTGCATGTAATTGTTATGAGAATACTCTTGCATGTAATTGTTATGAGAATACTCTTGCATGTAATTGTTATGAGAATACTCTTGCATGTAATTGTTATGAGAATACTCTTGCATGTAATTGTTATGAGAATACTCTTGCATGTAATTGTTATGAGAATACTCTTGCATGTAATTGTTATGAGAATACTTTTGCATGTAATTGTTATGAGAATACTTTTGCATGTTATTGTTATGAGAATACTTTTGCATGTAATAGTTATGAGAATACTTTTGCATGTAATTGTTATGAGAATACTTTTGCATGTAATTGTTATAAGAATACTTTTGCATGTAATAGTTATGAGAATACTCTTGCATGTAATTGTTATGAGAATACTCTTGCATGTAATTGTTATGAGAATACTTTTGCATGTAATTGTTATGAGAATACTTTTGCATGTAATAGTTATGAGAATACTTTTGCATGTAATTGTTATGAGAATACTTTTGCATGTAATTGTTATGAGAATACTCTTGCATGTAATTGTTATGAGAATACTCTTGCATGTAATTGTTATGAGAATACTTTTGCATGTTATTGTAATGAGAATACTTTTGCATGTAATTGTTATGAGAATACTTTTGCATGTAATTGTTATGAGAATACTTTTGCATGTAATTGTTATGAGAATACTCTTGCATGTAATTGTTATGAGAATACTCTTGCATGTAATTGTTATGAGAATACTTTTGCATGTAATTGTTATGAGAATACTCTTGCATGTAATTGTTATGAGAATACTCTTGCATGTAATTGTTATGAGAATACTTTTGCATGTAATTGTTATGAGAATACTCTTGCATGTAATTGTTATGAGAATACTTTTGCATGTAATTGTTATGAGAATACTCTTGCATGTAATAGTTATGAGAATACTTTTGCATGTAATTGTTATGAGAATACTTTTGCATGTAATAGTTATGAGAATACTTTTGCATGTAATAGTTATGAGAATACTTTTGCATGTAATTGTTATGAGAATACTCTTGCATGTAATAGTTATGAGAATACTCTTGCATGTAATTGTTATGAGAATAACTTTTGCATGTAATAGTTATGAGAATACTCTTGCATGTAATTGTTATGAGAATACTTTTGCATGTAATTGTTATGAGAATACTTTTGCATGTAATAGTTATGAGAATACTTTTGCATGTAATAGTTATGAGAATACTTTTGCATGTAATTGTTATGAGAATACTTTTGCATGTAATTGTTATGAGAATACTCTTGCATGTAATTGTTATGAGAATACTTTTGCATGTAATTGTTATGAGAATACTTTTGCATGTAATTGTTATGAGAATAGTTTTGCATGTAATTGTTATAAGAATACTTTTGCATGTAATTGTTATAAGAATACTCTTGCATGTAATTGTTATGAGAATACTCTTGCATGTAATTGTTATGAGAATACTCTTGCATGTAATTGTTATGAGAATACTCTTGCATGTAATTGTTATGAGAATACTTTTGCATGTAATTGTTATGAGAATACTTTTGCATGTAATAGTTATGAGAATACTTTTGCATGTAATTGTTATGAGAATACTTTTGCATGTAATTGTTATGAGAATACTCTTGCATGTAATTGTTATGAGAATACTCTTGCATGTAATTGTTATGAGAATACTTTTGCATGTAATTGTTAGTAGAATACTTTTGCATGTAATTGTTATGAGAATACTCTTGCATGTACTTGTTATGAGAATACTTTTGCATGTAATTGTTATGAGAATACTTTTGCATGTAATTGTTATGAGAATACTTTTGCATGTAATAGTTATGAGAATACTCTTGCATGTAATTGTTATGAGAATACTTTTGCATGTAATTGTTATGAGAATACTCTTGCATGTAATTGTTATGAGAATACTCTTGCATGTAATTGTTATGAGAATACTTTTGCATGTAATTGTTATGAGAATACTTTTGCATGTAATAGTTATGAGAATACTCTTGCATGTAATTGTTATGAGAATACTTTTGCATGTAATTGTTAGTAGAATACTCTTGCATGTAATAGTTATGAGAATACTTTTGCATGTAATTGTTATGAGAATACCTTTGCATGTTATTGTTATGAGAATACTCTTGCATGTAATTGTTATGAGAATACTTTTGCATGTAATTGTTATGAGAATACTCTTGCATGTAATTGTTATGAGAATACTTTTGCATGTAATTGTTATGAGAATACTTTTGCATGTAATTGTTATGAGAATACTTTTGCATGTAATTGTTATGAGAATACTTTTGCATGTAATTGTTATGAGAATAACTTTGCATGTAATAGTTATGAGAATAACTTTGCATGTAATAGTTATGAGAATACCTTTGCATGTAATAGTTATGAGAATACCTTTGCATGTTATTGTTATGAGAATACTCTTGCATGTAATTGTTATGAGAATAACTTTGCATGTAATAGTTATGAGAATAACTTTGCATGTAATAGTTATGAGAATACTTTTGCATGTAATAGTTATGAGAATAACTTTGCATGTTATTGTTATGAGAATACTTTTGCATGTAATTGTTATGAGAATACCTTTGCATGTAATAGTTATGAGAATACTTTTGCATGTAATTGTTATGAGAATACCTTTGCATCTAATAGTTATGAGAATACTCTTGCATGTAATTGTTATGAGAATACTTTTGCATGTAATTGTTATGAGAATACTTTTGCATGTAATAGTTATGAGAATACCTTTGCATGTAATAGTTATGAGAATAACTTTGCATGTTATTGTTATGAGAATACTTTTGCATGTAATAGTTATGAGAATACCTTTGCATGTAATAGTTATGAGAATACTTTTGCATGTAATTGTTATGAGAATACCTTTGCATCTAATAGTTATGAGAATACTCTTGCATGTAATAGTTATGAGAATACTCTTGCATGTAATAGTTATGAGAATACTTTTGCATGTAATAGTTATGAGAATACTTTTGCATGTAATTGTTATGAGAATACTTTTGCATGTAATAGTTATGAGAATACTCTTGCATGTTATTGTTATGAGAATACCTTTGCATGTAATAGTTATGAGAATACTCTTGCATGTAATTGTTATGAGAATACTCTTGCATGTTATTGTTATGAGAATACTTTTGCATGTAATTGTTATGAGAATACTTTTGCATGTTATTGTTATGAGAATACTCTTGCATGTAATTGTTATGAGAATACTTTTGAATGTAATTGTTATGAGAATACTTTTGAATGTAATTGTTATGAGAATACTTTTGCATGTAATAGTTATGAGAATACTTTTGCATGTAATTGTTATGAGAATACTCTTGCATGTTATTGTTATGAGAATACTTTTGAATGTAATTGTTATGAGAATACTTTTGAATGTAATTGTTATGAGAATACTTTTGCATGTAATAGTTATGAGAATACTTTTGCATGTAATTGTTATGAGAATACCTTTGCATGTTATTGTTATGAGAATACTCTTGCATGTAATTGTTATGAGAATACTTTTGCATGTAATTGTTATGAGAATACTTTTGCATGTAATAGTTATGAGAATACTTTTGCATGTAATTGTTATGAGAATACTTTTGCATGTAATAGTTATGAGAATACTTTTGCATGTAATAGTTATGAGAATACTCTTGCATGTTATTGTTATGAGAATACCTTTGCATGTAATAGTTATGAGAATACTTTTGCATGTAATTGTTATGAGAATACTTTTGCATGTAATAGTTATGAGAATACCTTTGCATGTAATAGTTATGAGAATACTCTTGCATGTAATTGTTATGAGAATACTTTTGCATGTAATAGTTATGAGAATACCTTTGCATGTAATAGTTATGAGAATACTCTTGCATGTAATTGTTATGAGAATACTCTTGCATGTAATTGTTATGAGAATACTTTTGCATGTAATTGTTAGTAGAATACTCTTGCATGTAATAGTTATGAGAATACTCTTGCATGTAATAGTTATGAGAATACCTTTGCATGTTATTGTTATGAGAATACTTTTGCATGTTATTGTTATGAGAATACTTTTGCATGTAATAGTTATGAGAATACTTTTGCATGTAATTGTTATGAGAATACTTTTGCATGTAATAGTTATGAGAATACCTTTGCATGTAATAGTTATGAGAATACTCTTGCATGTAATTGTTATGAGAATACTCTTGCATGTAATTGTTATGAGAATACTTTTGCATGTAATTGTTAGTAGAATACTCTTGCATGTAATAGTTATGAGAATACTCTTGCATGTAATAGTTATGAGAATACTCTTGCATGTAATAGTTATGAGAATACCTTTGCATGTTATTGTTATGAGAATACTCTTGCATGTTATTGTTATGAGAATACTTTTGCATGTAATTGTTATGAGAATACTTTTGCATGTAATAGTTATGAGAATACCTTTGCATGTAATAGTTATGAGAATACCTTTGCATGTTATTGTTATGAGAATACTTTTGCATGTAATAGTTATGAGAATACCTTTGCATGTTATTGTTATGAGAATACTCTTGCATGTTATTGTTATGAGAATACTTTTGCATGTAATTGTTATGAGAATACTTTTGCATGTAATAGTTATGAGAATACCTTTGCATGTAATAGTTATGAGAATACCTTTGCATGTTATTGTTATGAGAATACTTTTGCATGTAATAGTTATGAGAATACCTTTGCATGTAATAGTTATGAGAATACCTTTGCATGTTATTGTTATGAGAATACTTTTGCATGTAATTGTTATGAGAATACTTTTGCATGTAATTGTTATGAGAATACTTTTGCATGTAATTGTTATGAGAATACTTTTGCATGTAATTGTTATGAGAATACTTTTGCATGTAATAGTTATGAGAATACTTTTGCATGTAATAGTTATGAGAATACCTTTGCATGTTATTGTTATGAGAATACTTTTGCATGTAATAGTTATGAGAATACATTTGCATGTAATTGTTATGAGAATACCTTTGCATGTTATTGTTATGAGAATACTTTTGCATGTAATTGTTATGAGAATACTTTTGCATGTAATTGTTATGAGAATACTTTTGCATGTAATAGTTATGAGAATACATTTGCATGTAATAGTTATGAGAATACTTTTGCATGTAATAGTTATGAGAATACTTTTGCATGTAATAGTTATGAGAATACCTTTGCATGTAATAGTTATGAGAATACCTTTGCATGTTATTGTTATGAGAATACCTTTGCATGTAATTGTTATGAGAATACTTTTGCATGTAATAGTTATGAGAATACTTTTGCATGTAATAGTTATGAGAATACCTTTACATGTAATAGTTATGAGAATACTTTTGCATGTAATAGTTATGAGAATACCTTTGCATGTTATTGTTATGAGAATACTTTTGCATGTAATAGTTATGAGAATACTTTTGCATGTAATAGTTATGAGAATACCTTTGCATGTAATTGTTATGAGAATACTTTTGCATGTAATTGTTATGAGAATACTTTTGCATGTAATAGTTATGAGAATACTTTTGCATGTAATAGTTATGAGAATACCTTTACATGTAATAGTTATGAGAATACTTTTGCATGTAATAGTTATGAGAATACCTTTGCATGTTATTGTTATGAGAATACTTTTGCATGTAATAGTTATGAGAATACTTTTGCATGTAATAGTTATGAGAATACCTTTGCATGTAATTGTTATGAGAATACTTTTGCATGTAATTGTTATGAGAATACTTTTGCATGTAATAGTTATGAGAATACCTTTGCATGTAATTGTTATGAGAATACTTTTGCATGTAATTGTTATGAGAATACTTTTGCATGTAATAGTTATGAGAATACTTTTGCATGTAATAGTTATGAGAATACCTTTGCATGTAATTGTTATGAGAATACTTTTGCATGTAATTGTTATGAGAATACTTTTGCATGTAATAGTTATGAGAATACCTTTGCATGTAATTGTTATGAGAATACTTTTGCATGTAATAGTTATGAGAATACTTTTGCATGTAATAGTTATGAGAATACTTTTGCATGTAATTGTTATGAGAATACCTTTGCATGTTATTGTTATGAGAATACCTTTGCATGTAATTGTTATGAGAATACCTTTGCATGTAATTGTTATGAGAATACTTTTGCATGTAATTGTTATGAGAATACCTTTGCATGTAATTGTTATGAGAATACCTTTGCATGTTATTGTTATGAGAATACTTTTGCATGTAATTGTTATGAGAATACCTTTGCATGTAATTGTTATGAGAATACCTTTGCATGTAATTGTTATGAGAATACTTTTGCATGTAATTGTTATGAGAATACTTTTGCATGTAATTGTTATGAGAATACTTTTGCATGTAATAGTTATGAGAATACCTTTGCATGTAATAGTTATGAGAATAACTTTGCATCTAATAGTTATGAGAATACCTTTGCATGTAATTGTTATGAGAATACTTTTGCATGTAATAGTTATGAGAATACCTTTGCATGTAATAGTTATGAGAATAACTTTGCATCTAATAGTTATGAGAATACTTTTGCATGTAATAGTTATGAGAATACCTTTGCATGTTATTGTTATGAGAATACCTTTACATGTTATTGTTATGAGAATACTTTTGCATGTAATAGTTATGAGAATACCTTTGCATGTAATTGTTATGAGAATACTTTTGCATGTTATTGTTATGAGAATACTTTTGCATGTTATTGTTATGAGAATACTTTTGCATGTTATTGTTATGAGAATACTTTTGCATGTAATTGTTATGAGAATACTTTTGCATGTAATTGTTATGAGAATACTTTTGCATGTAATTGTTATGAGAATACTTTTGCATGTAATAGTTATGAGAATACCTTTGCATGTTATTGTTATGAGAATAACTTTGCATGTAATTGTTATGAGAATACTTTTGCATGTAATAGTTATGAGAATACCTTTGCATGTAATTGTTATGAGAATACCTTTACATGTTATTGTTATGAGAATAACTTTGCATGTAATTGTTATGAGAATACCTTTGCATGTAATAGTTATGAGAATACTTTTGCATGTAATTGTTATGAGAATACCTTTGCATGTAATTGTTATGAGAATACTCTTGCATGTAATTGTTATGAGAATACTTTTGCATGTAATTGTTATGAGAATACTCTTGCATGTAATTGTTATGAGAATACTTTTGCATGTAATTGTTATGAGAATACCTTTGCATGTAATTGTTATGAGAATACTCTTGCATGTAATTGTTATGAGAATACTTTTGCATGTAATTGTTATGAGAATACTTTTGCATGTAATTGTTATGAGAATACTCTTGCATGTAATTGTTATGAGAATACTCTTGCATGTAATTGTTATGAGAATACTTTTGCATGTAATTGTTATGAGAATACTCTTGCATGTAATTGTTATGAGAATAACTTTGCATGTAATTGTTATGAGAATACCTTTGCATGTTATTGTTATGAGAATACCTTTGCATGTAATTGTTATGAGAATACCTTTGCATGTTATTGTTATGAGAATACCTTTGCATGTAATAGTTATGAGAATACCTTTGCATGTAATTGTTATGAAAATACCTTTGCATGTAATTGTTATGAGAATACCTTTGCATGTAATTGTTATGAGAATAACTTTGCATGTAATTGTTATGAGAATACTTTTGCATGTAATAGTTATGAGAATACCTTTGCATGTTATTGTTATGAGAATAACTTTGCATGTAATTGTTATGAGAATACTTTTGCATGTAATAGTTATGAGAATACCTTTGCATGTAATTGTTATGAGAATACCTTTACATGTTATTGTTATGAGAATAACTTTGCATGTAATTGTTATGAGAATACCTTTGCATGTAATAGTTATGAGAATACTTTTGCATGTAATTGTTATGAGAATACCTTTGCATGTAATTGTTATGAGAATACTCTTGCATGTAATTGTTATGAGAATACTTTTGCATGTAATTGTTATGAGAATAACTTTGCATGTAATTGTTATGAGAATACCTTTGCATGTTATTGTTATGAGAATACCTTTGCATGTAATTGTTATGAGAATACCTTTGCATGTAATAGTTATGAGAATACCTTTGCATGTAATAGTTATGAGAATACCTTTGCATGTAATTGTTATGAAAATACCTTTGCATGTAATTGTTATGAGAATACCTTTGCATGTAATTGTTATGAGAATACCTTTGCATGTAATTGTTATGAGAATACCTTTGCATGTAATTGTTATGAGAATACCTTTGCATGTAATTGTTATGAGAATACCTTTGCATGTAATAGTTATGAGAATACTTTTGCATGTAATAGTTATGAGAATACCTTTGCATGTAATTATTATGAGAATACCTTTGCGTGTAATTGTTATGAGAATACCTTTGCATGTAATTGTTATGAGAATACTATTGCATGTAATTGTTATGAGAATACCTTTGCATGTAATTGTTATGAGAATACCTTTGCATGTAATAGTTATGAGAATACTTTTGCATGTAATAGTTATGAGAATACTTTTGCATGTAATAGTTATGAGAATACCTATGCATGTAATTGTTATGAGAATACCTTTGCATGTAATAGTTATGAGAATACCTTTGCATGTAATAGTTATGAGAATACCTTTGCGTGTAATAGTTATGAGAATACCTTTATATGTAATAGTTATGAGAATACCTTTGCATGTAATAGTTATGAGAATACTTTTGCATGCAATATTTATGAGAATACCTTTGCATGTAATAGTTATGAGAATACCTTTGCGTGTAATTGTTATGAGAATACCTTTGCATGTAATAGTTATGAGAATACCTTTGCGTGTAATTGTTATGAGAATACCTTTGCGTGTAATAGTTATGAGAATACCTTTACATGTAATAGTTATGAGAATACCTTTGCATGTAATTGTTATGAGAATACCTTTGCATGTAATAGTTATGAGAATACCTTTGCATGTAATAGTTATGAGAATACCTTTGCATGTAATTGTTATGAGAATACTTTTGCATGTAATAGTTATGAGAATACCTTTGCGTGTAATAGTTATGAGAATACCTTTGCATGTAATAGTTATGAGAATACCTTTGCATGTAATTGTTATGAGAATACCTTTGCATGTAATAGTTATGAGAATACCTTTGCGTGTAATAGTTATGAGAATACCTTTGCATGTAATAGTTATGAGAATACCTTTGCATGTAATAGTAATGAGAATACCTTTGCATGTAATAGTTATGAGAATACCTTTGCATGTAATTGTTATGAGAATACCTTTGCATGTAATAGTTATGAGAATACCTTTGCATGTAATAGTAATGAGAATACCTTTGCATGCAATAGTTATGAGAATACCTTTGCATGTAATTGTTATGAGAATACCTTTGCATGTAATTGTTATGAGAATACCTTTGCATGTAATTGTTATGAAAATACCTTTGCATGTAATTGTTATGAGAATACCTTTGCATGTAATTGTTATGAGAATACCTTTGCATGTAATTGTTATGAGAATACCTTTGCATGTAATTGTTATGAGAATACCTTTGCATGTAATTGTTATGAGAATACCTTTGCATGTAATAGTTATGAGAATACTTTTGCATGTAATAGTTATGAGAATACCTTTGCATGTAATTGTTATGAGAATACCTTTGCGTGTAATTGTTATGAGAATACTTTTGCATGTAATTGTTATGAGAATACCTTTGCATGTAATAGTTATGAGAATACCTTTGCGTGTAATTGTTATGAGAATACCTTTGCATGTAATAGTTATGAGAATACTTTTGCATGTAATTGTTATGAGAATACCTTTGCATGTAATAGTTATGAGAATACCTTTGCATGTAATTGTTATGAGAATACTATTGCATGTAATTGTTATGAGAATACCTTTGCATGTAATTGTTATGAGAATACCTTTGCATGTAATAGTTATGAGAATATTTTGCATGTAATAGTTATGAGAATACTTTTGCATGTAATAGTTATGAGAATACTTTTGCATGTAATTGTTATGAGAATACCTTTGCATGTAATAGTTATGAGAATACCTTTGCATGTAATTGTTATGAGAATACCTTTACATGTAATAGTTATGATAATACTTTTGCATGTAATAGTTATGAGAATACCTTTGCATGTAATTGTTATGAGAATACCTATGCATGTAATTGTTATGAGAATACCTTTGCATGTAATAGTTATGAGAATACCTTTGCATGTAATAGTTATGAGAATACCTTTGCGTGTAATAGTTATGAGAATACCTTTATATGTAATAGTTATGAGAATACCTTTGCATGTAATAGTTATGAGAATACTTTTGCATGCAATATTTATGAGAATACCTTTGCATGTAATAGTTATGAGAATACCTTTGCGTGTAATTGTTATGAGAATACCTTTGCATGTAATAGTTATGAGAATACCTTTGCGTGTAATTGTTATGAGAATACCTTTGCGTGTAATAGTTATGAGAATACCTTTACATGTAATAGTTATGAGAATACCTTTACATGTAATAGTTATGAGAATACTTTTACATGTAATAGTTATGAGAATACCTTTGCGTGTAATAGTTATGAGAATACCTTTGCGTATAATAGTTATGAGAATACCTTTGCATGTAATAGTTATGAGAATACCTTTGCATGTAATAGTTATGAGAATACCTTTGCATGTAATAGTTATGAGAATACCTTTGCATGTAATAGTTATGAAAATACCTTTGCATGTTATAGTTATGAGAATACCTTTGCATGTAATAGTTATGAGAATACCTTTGCGTGTAATTGTTATGAGAATACCTTTGCATGTAATAGTTATGAGAATACCTTTGCATGTAATAGTTATGAGAATACCTTTGCATGTAATAGTTATGAGAATACCTTTGCATGTAATAGTTATGAGAATACCTTTGCATGTAATAGTTATGAGAATACCTTTGCATGTAATAGTTATGAGAATACCTTTGCATGTAATAGTTATGAGAATACCTTTGCATGTAATAGTTATGAGAATACCTTTGCATGTAATAGTTATGAGAATACCTTTGCATGTAATAGTTATGAGAATACCTTTGCGTGTAATAGTTATGAGAATACCTTTACATGTAGTAGTTATGAGAATACCTTTACATGTAATAGTTATGAGAATACCTTTGCGTGTAATAGTTATGAGAATACCTTTGCGTGTAATAGTTATGAGAATACCTTTGCGTGTAATAGTTATGAGAATACCTTTGAATGTAATAGTTGTGAGAATACCTTTGCATGTAATAGTTATGAGAATACCTTTGCATGTAATAGTTATGAGAATACCTTTGCATGTAATAGTTGTGAGAATACCTTTGCATGTAATAGTTATGAGTATACCTTTGCATGTAATAGTTATGAGAATACCTTTGCATGTAATTGTTATGAGAATACATTTGCATGTAATAGTTATGAGAATACCTTTGCATGTAATAGTAATGAAAATACCTTTGAATGTTATGGTTATGAGAATACCTTTGCATGTAATAGTTATGAGAATACCTTTGCGTGTAATTGTTATGAGAATACCTTTGCATGTTATAGTTATGAGAATATCTTTGCATGTAATAGTTATGAGAATACCTTTGCATGTAATAGTTATGAGAATACCTTTGCATGTAATTGTTATGAGAATACCTTTGCATGTAATAGTTATGAGAATACCTTCACATGTAATAGTTATGAGAATACCTTTGCATGTAATAGTTATGAGAATACCTTTGCATGTTATAGTTATGAGAATACCTTTGCATGTAATAGTTATGAGAATACCTTTGCATGTAATAGTTATGAGAATACCTTTGCATGTAATTGTTATGAGAATACCTTTGCATGTAATAGTAATGAGAATACCTTTGCATGTAATAGTTATGAGAATATCTTTGCATGTAATAGTTATGAGAATACCTTTGCGTGTAATAGTTATGAGAATACCTTTACATGTAATAGTTATGAGAATACCTTTACATGTAATAGTTATGAGAATACCTTTACATGTAATAGTTATGAGAATACCTTTGCGTGTAATAGTTATGAGAATACCTTTACATGTAATAGTTATGAGAATACCTTTACATGTAATAGTTATGAGAATACCTTTGCGTGTAATAGTTATGAGAATACCTTTGCATGTAATAGTTATGAGAATACCTTTGCATGTTATAGTTATGAGAATACCTTTGCATGTAATTGTTATGAGAATACTATTGCATGTAATTGTTATGAGAATACCTTTGCATGTAATTGTTATGAGAATACCTTTGCATGTAATAGTTATGAGAATACTTTTGCATGTAATAGTTATGAGAATACTTTTGCATGTAATAGTTATGAGAATACTTTTGCATGTAATTGTTATGAGAATACCTTTGCATGTAATAGTTATGAGAATACCTTTGCATGTAATTGTTATGAGAATACCTTTACATGTAATAGTTATGATAATACTTTTGCATGTAATAGTTATGAGAATACCTTTGCATGTAATTGTTATGAGAATACCTATGCATGTAATTGTTATGAGAATACCTTTGCATGTAATAGTTATGAGAATACCTTTGCATGTAATAGTTATGTATTCTCATAACTATTACATGCAAAGGTATTCTCATAACTATTACATGCAAAGGTATTCTCATAACTATTACATGCAAATGTATTCTCATAACTATTACATGCAAATATATTCTCATAACTATTACATGCAATACTTTTGCATGTAATAGTTATGAGAATACCTTTGCATTTAATAGTTATGAGAATACCTTTGCATGTAATAGTTATGAGAATACCTTTGCGTGTAATTGTTATGAGAATACCTTTGCATGTAATAGTTATGAGAATACCTTTGCGTGTAATTGTTATGAGAATACCTTTGCGTGTAATAGTTATGAGAATACCTTTACATGTAATTGTTATGAGAATACCTTTGCATGTAATAGTTATGAGAATACATTTGCATGTAATAGTTATGAGAATACCTTTGCATGTAATAGTTATGAGAATACTTTTGCATGTAATAGTTATGAGAATACATTTGCATGTAATAGTTATGAGAATACCTTTGCATGTAATAGTTATGAGAATACTTTTGCATGTAATAGTTATGAGAATACCTTTGCATTTAATAGTTATGAGAATACCTTTGCATGTAATAGTTATGAGTATACATTTGCATGTAATAGTTATGAGAATACATTTGCATGTAATAGTTATGAGAATACCTTTGCATGTAATAGTTATGAGAATACTTTTGCATGTAATAGTTATGAGAATACCTTTGCATGTAATAGTTATGAGAATACCTTTGCATGTAATAGTTATGAGATTACTTTTGCGTGTAATAGTTATGAGAATATTTTTGCATGTAATAGTTATGAGAATACCTTTGCATGTAATAGTTATGAGAATACTTTTGCATGTAATAGTTATGAGAATACCTTTGCGTGTAATAGTTATGAGAATACCTTTGCATGTAATAGTTATGAGAATACCTTTGCATGTAATAGTTATGAGAATACATTTGCATGTAATAGTTAGGAGAATACCTTTGCATGTAATAGTTATGAGAATACCTTTGCATGTAATAGTTATGAGAATACATTTGCATGTAATAGTTATGAGAATATATTTGCATGTAATAGTTATGAGAATACATTTGCATGTAATAGTTATGAGAATACCTTTGCATGTAATAGTTATGAGAATACCTTTGCATGTAATAGTTATGAGAATACATTTGCATGTAATAGTTATGAGAATACCTTTGCATATAATTGTTATGAGAATACCTTTGTATGTAATAGTTATGAGAATACCTTTGCATGTAATAGTTATGAGAATACCTTTGCATGTAATAGTTATGAGAATACTTTTGCATGTAATAGTTATGAGAATACCTTTGCATGTAATAGTTATGAGAATACATTTGCATGTAATAGTTATGAGAATACCTTTGCATGTAATAGTTATGAGAATACCTTTGCATGTAATAGTTATGAGAATACCTTTGCATGTTATAGTTATGAGAATACCTTTGCATGTAATAGTTATGAGAATACCTTTGCGTGTAATAGTTATGAGAATACCTTTACATGTAATAGTTATGAGAATACCTTTACATGTAATAGTTATGAGAATACCTTTACATGTAATAGTTATGAGAATACCTTTGCGTGTAATAGTTATGAGAATACCTTTACATATAATAGTTATGAGAATACCTTTACATGTAATAGTTATGAGAATACCTTTGCGTGTAATAGTTATGAGAATACCTTTGCGTGTAATAGTTATGAGAATATCTTTGCATGTAATAGTTATGAGAATACCTTTGCATGTAATAGTTATGAGAATACCTTTACATGTAATAGTTATGAGAATACTTTTACATGTAATAGTTATGAGAATACCTTTGCGTGTAATCGTTATGAGAATACCTTTGTGTGTAATAGTTATGAGAATATCTTTGCATGTAATAGTTATGAGAATACCTTTGCATGTAATAGTTATGAGAATACCTTGCGTGTAATAGTTATGAGAATACCTTTACATGTAATAGTTATGAGAATACTTTTGCGTGTAATAGTTATGAGAATACCTTTGCGTGTAATAGTTATGAGAATACCTTTGCATGTAATAGTCATGAGAATACCTTTGCATGTAATAGTTATGAGAATACCTTTGCATGTAATAGTTATGAGAATACCTTTGCATGTAATAGTTATGAGAATACCTTTGCATGTAATAGTTATGAGAATACCTTTGCATGTAATAGTTATGAGAATACCTTAGCATGTTATAGTTATGAGAATACCTTTGCATGTAATAGTTATGAGAATACCTTTGCATGTAATTGTTATGAGAATACCTTTGCATGTAATAGTTATGAGAATACCTTTGCATGTAATAGTTATGATAATACCTTTGCATGTAATAGTTATGAGAATACTTTTGCAAGTAATAGTTATGAGAATACCTTTGCATGTAATAGTTATGAGAATACCTTTGCATGTAATAGTTATGAGAATACCTTTGCATGTAATAGTTATGAGAATACCTTTGCATGTAATAGTTATGAGAATACCTTTGCATGTAATAGTTATGAGAATACCTTTGCATGTAATAGTTATGAGAATACATTTGCATGTAATAGTTATGAGAATACCTTTGCATGTAATAGTTATGAGAATACATTTGCATGTAATAGTTATGAGAATACATTTGCATGTAATAGTTATGAGAATACCTTTGCATGTAATAGTTATGAGAATACCTTTGCGTGTAATAGTTATGAGAATACCTTTGCGTGTAATAGTTATGAGAATACATTTGCATGTAATAGTTATGAGAATACCTTTGCATGTAATAGTTATGAGAATACTTTTGCATGTAATAGTTATGAGAATACATTTACATGTAATAGTTATGAGAATACCTTTGCATGTAATAGTTATGAGAATACTTTTGCATGTAATAGTTATGAGAATACCTTTGCATTTAATAGTTATGAGAATACCTTTGCATGTAATAGTTATGAGTATACATTTGCATGTAATAGTTATGAGAATACATTTGCATGTAATAGTTATGAGAATACCTTTGCATGTAATAGTTATGAGAATACTTTTGCATGTAATAGTTATGAGAATACCTTTGCATGTAATAGTTATGAGAATACCTTTGCATGTAATAGTTATGAGATTACTTTTGCGTGTAATAGTTATGAGAATATTTTTGCATGTAATAGTTATGAGAATACCTTTGCATGTAATAGTTATGAGAATACTTTTGCATGTAATAGTTATGAGAATACCTTTGCGTGTAATAGTTATGAGAATACCTTTGCATGTAATAGTTATGAGAATACCTTTGCATGTAATAGTTATGAGAATACATTTGCATGTAATAGTTAGGAGAATACCTTTGCATGTAATAGTTATGAGAATACCTTTGCATGTAATAGTTATGAGAATACATTTGCATGTAATAGTTATGAGAATATATTTGCATGTAATAGTTATGAGAATACATTTGCATGTAATAGTTATGAGAATACCTTTGCATGTAATAGTTATGAGAATACCTTTGCATGTAATAGTTATGAGAATACATTTGCATGTAATAGTTATGAGAATACCTTTGCATATAATAGTTATGAGAATACCTTCGTATGTAATAGTTATGAGAATACCTTTGCATGTAATAGTTATGAGAATACCTTTGCATGTAATAGTTATGAGAATACTTTTGCATGTAATAGTTATGAGAATACCTTTGCATGTAATAGTTATGAGAATACATTTGCATGTAATAGTTATGAGAATACCTTTGCATGTAATAGTTATGAGAATACCTTTGCATGTAATAGTTATGAGAATACCTTTGCATGTTATAGTTATGAGAATACCTTTGCATGTAATAGTTATGAGAATACCTTTGCATGTAATTGTTATGAGAATACCTTTGCATGTAATAGTTATGAGAATACCTTTGCATGTAATAGTTATGAGAATACCTTTGCATGTAATAGTTATGAGAATACCTTTGCATGTTATAGTTATGAGAATACCTTTGCATGTTATAGTTATGAGAATACCTTTGCATGTAATAGTTATGAGAATACCTTTGCATGTAATTGTTATGAGAATACCTTTACATGTAATAGTTATGAGAATACCTTTGCATGTAATAGTTATGAGAATACCTTTGCATGTAATAGTTATGAGAATACCTTTGCATGTAATAGTTATGAGAATACCTTTGCATGTAATAGTTATGAGAATACCTTTGCATGTAATAGTTATGAGAATACCTTTGCATGTAATAGTTATGAGAATACCTTTGCATGTAATAGTTCGTGAAAGCACATCTATGTAGAAAAGAGAAACCAACTTGTGAGACGAAATACAAATTATAAACAAAGAGAACGGTGGAGAGTAAGCGTAAATGTCTGGCGACAATGGCCTCCTAAGTAGTAGTAAGTATAGAATTCGATGCAATATGCGAGCCAATAATTATAAATAATAAATTTGAACACCAGTAAGAAAAGCGCAATATGAGTAAAGGTAAAAAACAATAACATAATAAACATAATAGTAATTCTATCGTAATAAGTTGTAATACGAAACATAGTGACAAGATTAGGGTTAGGATTAAGATTAGGGTTAGGATTAAGGTTAGGGTTGGGGTTAGGGTTAGAATAGCCAGAATTTCAGGACTTATGGAAATTTCCGAGTTGTGACATACGTAACTACCCGGATACTCGGTAGACAGAAAAAAATGTTTTTTTATTTATTTAAAAAGCAAAACAATTCAGGTTCCAGTGTTTTTGTTTGAGGTTGGATGGGGGTGAGGAAAAGTAGACTGCAAATGGAGGAGAGAGTCTGATAAATTGGAATTAGGCATATTTATAAAATATTAGAAAGAGAAGAAGTACAAGAAAAAAGCTTAGAGGTAGTAGGACGCGATTTTTGCCGAAGAAAAAGAAGAAGAAAAAAAGAAGAAGAAGAAGAAGAAGAAGAGAAAAAAAGAAGAAAAAAAAGAAGAAAAGGAAGAAGAAAAGAAAAAGAAGAAAAAGAAGAAGAAAAGGAAGAAGAAGAAGAAGAATTAGAAGAAAAGAAAAAAGAAGAAAAAAAAAGAAAAAGAAGAAAAAGTAGAAGAAAAAAAGAAGAAGAATAGAAAAAGAAGAAGAAGAAAAAAAGAAAAGGAAGACGAAAAAAAGAAGAAAAAAAGAAAAAGAAGAAAAAAGAAGAAGAAAAAGAAGAAGAAGAAAGAAGAAGAAGAAAAAAGAAAAAGAAGAAGAAAAAAGGAAAAAGAAGAAGAAGAAGAGAAAGAAGAAAGAAGAAGAAAAAAAGAAAAGAAGAAGAAAGTGGTTGATGTTTTTTATTTGAAAACGAGTACAAATTAATTCACGAAAGTAAATTTGCGAAAAGGTGTATTTTTCCAAATTTTTGTTTCCACAATTTGTCGTTTTCATGTCTCGGCAACGCCCATAATTTGTCAGCAAAACTCAGGAATCTCCAGTAAATTCTTAGATGACTTATTCTACGTTTGTACTAATTATGATTAAGGCTCCCAAAAATCATAATGGTCAAATAACCTACTGATTAAAAGGATTGGTTAACAATCAGTGACAGTCTTCCGAAGGGCAATGGTTCAATCCCTACTACAGACGATAATATTTAAAAATAAATATATAGAGAACTATTAGAAGGCTACCACAATGCAAGAAATGGAAATATGTCGGCGTTGAGAAGTAAGACAAAAACAAGTGATTTTTTTTGTATATATTTAAAAACAATTTTTTATAGCGAATCTTACTTGATTAGGCAAAACTTCAACACTGTGATGTAATGTGTGTGGCCGTGTTCCATAATATATTTCGAGGAAGACCTCTTTATCAAATGGTGGGTGTTTCAAATCTGTAAAACATGTGTGGAATGGTAATATTGTTATATGCTTATAACACAGTAAATATTAATATCCACAGCAAATGGAAATATGTCGGCGTTGAGAAGACAAAAACAAGTTATTTTATATATATATATATATATATATATATATATATATATAGTGAATGCTTTTATTCAAACATGTACAATAGCATTCACAATACAGCTCTATATTTTATTGAGCACTCTTTTATAAGCCCGGTTTGATTCCCTTTGGATTTCTACCCTGTGGATTTTTACCCTACCTGGATTACTATATATATATATATATATATATATATATATATATATATATATATATATATATATATATATATATATATATATATATATATGGTAAAATGAAATATATATATATATATATATATATATATATACAGGGTGGGCCAAAATAAGGGTCCTATCTTTAAATTTGAATAACTTGAATTTGAATAACTTCCACAAAATAAAAGTTAAACTCACCAAACTTTATGTGTGTGTAGACTGACCCTTCCAAGATTTTTTGAAATAAACAAAACAAATTTTAGCCGAAAAACACTTCTTAAAACTTACAAAAACTAAAGTATTGTTTTTTACACTGTTTTGAGTTTTTTAAGCAAAAATAATGTTTTCTAAATGAGGGTACGTTCCTTAGGGCTAATACGGCTCATGCTTGCTTCGGAAGGGGTCCTTTACTTATTCTAAAAAAAAAAATAAAAAAAAAATCAATAAATAAAAAAGTTATGAATTTTTAAAAATAGGACCCTTATTTTTGCCCACCCTGTATATATATATATATATATATATATATATATATATATATATATATATATATATATATATATATATATATATATATATTAATTTTTTTTATAGCAAATCTTACTAGATTAGGCAAGACTTCAACAGTGTGATGTAATATGTGTGACCGTGTTCCATAATATATTTCGAGGAAGACCTCTTTATCAAATGGTGGGTGTTTCAACTCTCTAAAACATGTGTGGAATTCAAGAAAACTGCCTCTCGTTATTATTTAAAAATAACATAGATTAACACTTCTATCCAGTCATGGCTGACGGGATGAGAACAATCGACATCTGTGAATTAAATAATCAGTTTGAAATTCTGTATATTTAATTCCCGAGCTGAACATACGTCTGAAAAAAAAAATGCACCCGAAGAAAATCGGAGTTAACATCGGCCAAAACGTTGTAAAAATAACAACTAATTTTATTTTAACGCCACAAAATGATAATTTTTAAAACCTTGTCTTAATTCCAAAAACTGAACATTTTTAAGACATTCTAATCGGATCATAAATGCGCAAAATAAAAACCTTCTAATGGGATCTTAACTTTAAAAAACTGAAAACTTTTAAGACGTACTAATTGGATCTTACCTAAAACAAATGGTAGTTCCTCTATACTTACATCCCCACGAGGGCAGAGTTAGAGACAAGGTCGGTTTTTAATGTGGGGAAAATCAAGCTCCCTAAAAAGGGGACACTCCGGATTTGGACAAAAATAAAAGTGCTTCAGTCTAGAACAGGGGCGGGTAACCTTTTCAGAGTGAGGGCGAGATGAGACTTTTGGAAGGAGATCGCGGGTCGGAGTGAAAAACGAAATCTCAGAATTACTATATTTTGTTTACATGAATAAATTGTACAAAAATTGCATTGAACACTCTACACATCTGATATTTTTTCTCAAGAGACTTCTGTATGTGATGTTATAAAAGGCGCCGACGAAGAGCCATTTTGGAATCATAAAAAATAATGACGGGGAAGTAGCAACTTGATCCAGCATTCGTTTTGACACACCTCACATAAGTTCTGTTTCATGCCCTTTCTTCGTCTCTCGTTTCCTCTTTGCCTCTCTCTTTCTCTTTTTCTATTTTTATCTCAGGCCAAGGATTTAAAATTAATAGTTAAAGAAAAATGAAATATACATGCATCATCGCTCGCTGATATTTATACATTTTTATCCCACTGTAAATCTTAATTGAAACCTACTTTTACGTCTATGTCACGAAATGAGATGAGTTTTACTGGGAGTTCCGCGGGCCGGATTGCAATAATAAAGCATAGCAGGGTGGCGTGCCGGACGCTAATCCTTCGCGGGCCGGATGTGGCCCGCGGGCCGGAGGTTGCCCGCCCCTGGTCTAGAAGAATTCCCCCTTCACTGACCGATGACAGAAAAGATGAAGTGTAGTATTATGACAGATACTACACTTTGCTCCTCGCCAAAAAGCCAAGAATTGGTAATCGAATAATCCAAATTATTAATCCTCATTTGAAAAATTCCCCAAAATAATTTTGTAGTTGTTGAGAAGATCAGTCTCTGGGACTGCTACAGGTGAGGGTCGGGCTGTTATGGCTACCCTGGTGACGCACTATACCGTGATACTTAAAACAAATGGTAGTCCCTATTTACTTGCATCCCCATGAGGGCAGAGTTAGACACAAGGTCAGTTTTTAATGTGGGGAAAATCAAGCTTCCCAAAAAGGGGGCACTATACTGTGATACTTAAACGAAAATCTACTTAGTGACACGCAATATTGACTCGTTGTCTATTTATTTACTACGAAACCTTTTTATCTTGCTTGCTTGTCACCATGCACACTAGATGATGTCACAAAAGGCGATTGACTGGTTTCATTTAATCCAGTCAAGACTCAGCTTGTGTCTTTCAATCGTAGGCGTGTCCCTTTTCTTCCTGAGATTCTCATGGATGGCTTTGCTCTTTAGGAGAAATCGACTCTGAAACTTCTTGGTCTTTCTCTCTCATCAAATCTTTCTTGGAGTTCATACATTAGATCCATTGCTATTTCTGCTTCTCGTAAAGTCGGTTTTCTCTATCGCTCCAAACACTTTCTCACACCTGAGGCTATTCTCTATCTCTACAAACCCACAATCAAACCATGTATGGAGTACTGTTGTCATATTTGGCCTGGTGAATCTTTGTCCCATTTGAGGGTTCTTGATAAGGTGCAGAAACGTATCTGTAATTTGATTGGCCCTACCCTTTCTTCTTCTCTGCACCCTCTCTCACAGACGTGATATTGCTAGTCTCAGTCTTTTCTATAAATACTATTATGGCATGTGTTCTTCAGAATTATGTGATCTATTCCCTGCTTCTTTTGTTCCAGTTCGTTTGACTCGTTGGTCTAGTGGTCTCCATCAATTCGCTGTTTTGATACCTCATTCTAATACAGCTTCTTATTCCAGTAGCTTCTTTCCAAGAATCGCAGGCTTGTGGAACTCTCTTCCTGCTGACTGTTTTCCTCCTACCTATAACCTTTGTCTTTTCAAGAGGCATCTCCTTGTCAATAGGCATTTTCTGTCTTTGCGATAATCATATTTGTATTTGCTAGCTACTTACATCAAGTGGCTTCATGCCTTGTCTGGAGCGATTTCCATGAAAGAATATATATGCAATACAGCTTCCTATTCAAGTAGCTTATTTCAAAGAACCACAGGCTTTTGGAACTCTCTTCCTGCTGACTGTTTTCCTTTTACCTATAATCTTGGTCTTTTTCAATAGTCATCCCCTGTCTTTGCGATAACCATATTTGTTCTTTTTAGCTCCTCACATCAAGTGGCTTCATGCCTTGTCTGGAGCGATTTTCATTAAAAAAAGTGCAATATAATGAAAGATATGTACCTATGCATGTTATCTAAAGATAAACATGTCTAAGACGACTGCTACTACAGAAAGACACCACCATCTATTGAGCTGCTGCCACCACCACCACCATCATCATCATCAGCATCATCATCATCATATTCAGTTTAACATATGCTTTATATGCTTGGATGCAATGGACAGCTTTAAGAAATTGACTTCCAAAGTAACCTATCTCTGACCAGGTCTTTATTTATCCCTCTTTCTCTCGTCCATTTTTATCACTTCCTCACATATTTTCCATGGCCATTCTCTGTGTACTGGACCTGCTACCTCAACTGTTCTACATCTACTAACCCAATCACTCTCATCCATTCTTTCAACGTGGCCATACCAACAAAGTCTCCTGTTCTGCACATATTTCCCTATACTGTCCAGATTTAATCTTCCTCCTTCTTGAGCCAACTCCTTACAATCTGTGAACGAGAGACTCGGATATTTTCTATTACAGATTTTACTGTGCAAGATCAACCGCTGACGTACAGGATCAGTGAATCTCTCGATGGCAACTTTGTTTCTAGGACAAGAGCTGTTGATATATGAAAGGCCTTCAATAGGGTCTGGCCCAAAAGGTTGCTTAACAAATTTGTTAGCTATGGAATATCTGACAATCAACCATAAAATCTTTTCTCTCTCATAGGTCTATGAAAGAAGTTGTTGATCTACAGAAATCCGAAGCATATGGTATCAATGCAAGCGTGCCTCATGAATGTATTCTCTGCTCAACCATCTATCTCATCTTCATTAATAATATTCCAAATAATTTGTTGACATCAATGCAGACAACACAACACTCTATGGCAGCACTCCGAAGAGCATTGGTGATCAACATCTTGTTGATTCCCTCTCTTCCAATTTGCAACAGTGGTGCATGTTGGGGGAAAAAAGTAGTTTGTTATTGGTGATCAACATCTTGTTGATTCCCTTTCTTCCGATTTGCAACAGTGGTGCATGTTGGGGGAAAAAAGTAGTTTGTTATTGGTGATCAACATCTTGTTGATTCCCTCTCTTCCGATTTGCAACAGTGGTGCATGTTGGGGGAAAAAAGTAGTTTGTTATTGGTGATCAACATCTTGTTGATTCCCTCTCTTCCGATTTGCAACAGTGGTGCATGTTGGGGGAAAAAAGTAGTTTGTTATTGGTGATCAACATCTTGTTGATTCCCTCTCTTCCGATTTGCAACAGTGGTGCATGTTGGGGGGAAAAAGTAGTTTGTTATTGGTGATCAACATCTTGTTGATTCCCTCTCTTCCGATTTGCAACAGTGATGCATGTTGGGGGGAAAAAGTAGTTTGTTATTGGTGATCAACATCTTGTTGATTCCCTCTCTTCCGATTTGCAACAGTGGTGCATGTTGGGGAAAAAAGTAGTTTGTTATTGGTGATCAACATCTTGTTGATTCCCTCTCTTCCGATTTGCAACAGTGGTGCATGTTGGGGAAAAAAGTAGTTTGTTATTGGTGATCAACATCTTGTTGATTCCCTCTCTTCCGATTTGCAACAGTGGTGCATGTTGGGGGGAAAAAGTAGTTTGTTATTGGTGATCAACATCTTGTTGATTCCCTCTCTTCCGATTTGCAACAGTGGTGCATGTTGGGGGAAAAAAGTAGTTTGTTATTGGTGATCAACATCTTGTTGATTCCCTCTCTTCCGATTTGCAACAGTGGTGCATGTTGGGGGAAAAAAGTAGTTTGTTATTGGTGATCAACATCTTGTTGATTCCCTCTCTTCCGATTTGCAACAGTGGTGCATGTTGGGGGAAAAAAGTAGTTTGTTATTGGTGATCAACATCTTGTTGATTCCCTCTCTTCCGATTTGCAACAGTGGTGCATGTTGGGGGAAAAAAGTAGTTTGTTATTGGTGATCAACATCTTGTTGATTCCCTCTCTTCCGATTTGCAACAGTGGTGCATGTTGGGGGAAAAAAGTAGTTTGTTATTGGTGATCAACATCTTGTTGATTCCCTCTCTTCCGATTTGCAACAGTGGTGCATGTTGGGGGAAAAAAGTAGTTTGTTATTGGTGATCAACATCTTGTTGATTCCCTCTCTTCCGATTTGCAACAGTGGTGCATGTTGGGGGAAAAAGTAGTTTGTTATTGGTGATCAACATCTTGTTGATTCCCTCTCTTCCGATTTGCAACAGTGGTGCATGTTGGGGGAAAAAAGTAGTTTGTTACTTTTAACACCTCGGAAACCAAGCTTCTCTCCTTTCACCCCCATCACTCAGATCCTTGCTTTGCCTCTGTTGAAATGGATGGCGTTCTTCTAGTTTTGAAAAGCTCCTAGGATTGACTTTCCACTTGCTCTTTGTTTTTTCTAGAGTTAATAGGTAGTTGGTTAGGGTTAGGTAAGGGTTACGGTTAGGGGTAGGGTTATGGTTAAGTTAGGGTTAGGATTAAGTTAGGGTTAGGGTTAAGTTAGGGTTAGGGGTAGGGTTAAGTTAGGGTTAAGTTAGAGTTAGGAGTAGGGTTAGGTTAGGGTTAAGTAAGGGTTAAGTTAGGGTTAAGTTAGGGTTAGGAGTAGGGTTAGGTTAGGGTCAAGTTAGGGTTAAGGGTAGGGTTAAGGGTAGGGTTAAGGGTAGGGTTAAGGGTAAGGTTAAGTTAGAGTTAGGGGTAGGGTTAAGGGTAGGGGTAGGGTTAGGGTTAGGGTTAAGTAAGGGTTAGGGGTACGGTAAAGTTAGGGTTAAGTTAGGGTTAGTGGTAGGGTTAAGTTAGAGTTAGGGGTAGGGTTAGGGTTAAGTAAGGGTTAGGGGTAGGGTAAAGTTAGGGTTAAGTTAGGGTTAAGTTAGGGTTAAGTTAGGGTTAGGAGTAGGGTTAGGTTAGGGTCAAGTTAGGGTTAGGGGTAGGGTTAAGGATAGGGTTAAGGGTAGGGTTAAGGGTAGGGTTAGAGTTAGGATTAGGGTTAGGGTTAGGGTTAGGGTTAGAGTTAGGGTTAGGGTTAGGGTTAGGGTTAGGGTTAAGTAAGGGTTAGGGGTAGGGTAAAGTTAGGGTTAAGTTAGGGTTAGTGGTAGGGTTAGGTTAGGGTTAAGTTAGAGTTAGGGGTAGGGTTAGGGTTAAGTTAGGGTTAGGTTAGGGTTAGAGTTAGGATTAGGGTTAAGTTAGGATTAGGGTTAAGGTTAGGGTCAGGGTTAGGGTTAAGGTGAAGTTAGGTTTAAGTTAGGGTTAGGTTTAAGTTAGGGTTAAGTTAGGGTTAGGGTTAGGGTTAAGTTAGGGTTAGGGTTAAGTTAAGGTTAGGATCAGGGTTAGGATTAAGTTAGGGTTAAGGTTAAGTTAGGGTTATGGTTAAGTTACGGTTAGGGTAAGGGTTAGGGGTAGTGTTAGGGTTAGGGGTTAGGAATTAGGGTTTGGACAGGGTTAGGAATTAGGGTTTGGGCAGGCTCGTTTGCAGACGTCAAAAATTCCATTATCAAGTTTAGATGTCGTCTGCTTATTCATTTCAATCAGTTATTCATTTTCTCACAGTTTCATTGACTAACTGCTTCGGGGCTTTCCGGCGTTTTACATAAAATGCTGGAAAGCACCGACGCCGAGGGACTTTTAGCGCGGGTCCCAATCTAACAAAGTACCAATACTCCTTATAAAGTGCTGTCTGTAAGTGTCCTCCGTTGGAATTGGGATGTTCTTTGTTGATAAGGGACAAGTTTTTTTTTTTAAACAGTCTGCAAGTATTAGATGTAAGATCAACTTTAAGGAGGTAAATGTTTTATTTACTCCTCCCCAGGAGTTAGGCACAAGGCCAGTTTTATCTTACTCCCACAAGTAAGATGTGACACAAGATCGGGTCGAGAAAGTGGGGTTTGAAAAGCCAGCGCTCGAGAGGTGAGCACTCTGGCCATTTAAAAATTGCCTGGGCAGCCCCGTCGGCATTCCCCGGTAGAGGCGCCTCAGACAGTAAGCAATAAACTTACTCCTCCCCAAAGAGGGGAGGCAAAGCCTGGGAGGGTGGACCTCCTAGAACTGCACAGGACAGGCGTGCAGTATCCATCGGAACAGATACTACACTTTGATCTTAGCCAAAAGGCCAAAAGGAAAATGTTAGGTTAATGTTATTAGATCCCACACTGGGATCTAATACAATTAAAAAAAAAAAAAAAAAATAAATAAATAAATAAATAAATAAAAAAAAAAAATAAAAAAATACACATTCCAAATTATAATAGAATCGATTCCTGTCCTCTAAGTAACATATATTATAAAATAACTGTGATAATTTTGGCTTATTAGAAAATAAGATTTGGTTGTACCATATATTTGATTACGTTTAAAAAAAAAAATGCAAAACTATAAGAGGAATTATCTCCCCTTCGCTATCCGAAATACATAACTGAGTATTCTCAGTTATGTAGTTCGGATAGCGAAGGGGAGATAACTCCTCTTAATGTCTTGCATTTTTTTTTTAGCAGAAATACTTCCCTTTGTTTATACTGATCCAAATGAAGGATTATCTCCCCTGAATTTAAAAGTCCTAAGTGTATTGATTTACTCCTCTAGGCACAAGGCCAGTTTTTATCTTACTCCCATAAGTAAGACGTGATCCAAGGTCGGATCGGGAAAGTGGGGTTTAAAAATTACCTGGGCAGCCCCGTCGGCATTCCCCGGTAGGGGCACCTCAGGCAGTAAGCAACAAACTTACTCCTCCACAAAGAGGGGAGGCGAAGCCTGGGAGGGTGGACCTCCTAGAACTGCAAAGGACAGACCCATAGACCGGCGTTAATCAAGCCCCGAAGGCCAAGACAACACCAGTCTATGGGGTGCAGTATCCATCGGAACAGATACTACACTTTGATCTTAGCCAAAAGGCCAAGAACTGAAGTGTAGGTGTTTAATAATCCCTTCAGTTTATGGGAAACGTTTTTTTTTTTTCTTAAATCAGAGATACATAAATAATTGGAACTTTGAAACGGTATTTTTTTTTTGTCTTCTGACATACATAAGCATTTTAACTACAGACACATTTGTTATTTAGATTATTATTTTTTCTTAGGACTATGGTAAAAGACGAACAAGTACCCAGAAGAGTAACTTATCTTGCCTTTGGCAACATTTATTTGTTGCCTATTTGTTTTTTTGTTTTTTTCACCCCTCTTTCGTTTTGTTAGCTGTCGTTATGAATGCCCTCTGTTTCTGAAATTTTGTCTGCGAAACGACAAAATCGACGAATTTTCTAATATGAAAACAAATGGATATATATATATATATATATATATATATATATATATATGAGAAAAAATCATCAGATAATTGGAATTAAAAAGTTGTTTTTTTAATTTAACTTGGTAAAATGTTTGGCGAACCTTTACTTTAGGGTTAAAAACTCATAGCAATTTAATATTTTTGGAAATTTTTTTAGCCGAGGACTTTTGGAACCATAGTGAATCATATTCCATAAAAAAATATAATTTCTTATTATTGTTTTAGATTTTAGAGGGGGGATCACTTTCCTATATAAATCTAACGTAAATTGATCACCCACTTCTTGGCCAAGTTCAGGGTAAAAAAGCTCATAGCACTGTCTAAAATTTATATTTTGGGAAAATTTTTTCAGGAGAGGACTTTTGGAACCATAGTGAATCATATTCCATAAAAAAATTTTTTATTAGAGAAAGAATCGATTACAAAAAGTTCTTGGCCTTTTGGCTAAGATCAAAGTGTA